>OMNN01018975.1:0-31910 GCA_900302755.1 Chromis chromis
TACTAGTAAATCTGAAAGTAAAACAATGGTTTATAGACAAGGACATAACACTCTGCAACCACTAACATCATGGTAAAATAACCTATGTGCAACTTGGTTCACACAAATGGAGGCACAGTAAAAAAAAGAAGCTATTACCCGATAGATTTTTTCATTTGCCATATCTGCATTACATGTTGCTTTTTCTATGTACCCTTTTCTTCCAAAAACCTAATTGGGCAAGCTTTTTCAGTTTCATAATAGACCAGGGAATGAGAGGCGACAAAGGATATTACTGTTCTCTCAATAAGAGCTATCAAGTGAACAAAGTGAGGCTTGTTAGCCGGGCTGTGTAATCTCAACTTGATGAGTTAGATGAGACTTGTCTTGTTTTCGTCCCTCTCCACAAAATAGAAATGACTCTGTCATCTCCCACCAGAGTTGCAATCATTGTCTCTACAGAAATTTAGACTCAAATTTGGCTGTATCTTTATGCGTTTCTTCCAAGTTGTCAAGAATTCTCATAACAACACTTTGAATATGAAAAAACATCTGGAGAAAACCACTCATTTGGAGTTTGGTATGTGTAAAGTTAGTTAACACAAACCGTACTCAACAGTGACAAATGAGCAGAAGGAGAGTGTTAACTCCAAACTTTATGACGTTAGAATGCTCCTTCAGGGAAATGATTCACCTACATTAGAGACACTCTGCTGCTTTTGGCTGAATCAGATTTTTGGCCCATCTTCAAACAAATTACGCTGATGTTACCTCGGAGAGCCTTAAAGAGAGACTGGAGATACAGCCAATTTTCATTTGAACATTTACTAAGGATATACTGCGTTGATTTCATTATGTTCACAATGAAAACCACTGTCTTTGGAGTGTATTGCATCCGACATGACAGAGGTTGAAAAGAAAATGTTGTATTATCCATGGTCACTCTACCATGTCAACATTCATCTCTCTTTCTTTGTTTAGAGTTGGTGTAAATAATGACCTAAATACCCATGGTCTTCTTTCTTCATTTCCTCTGTCTCTCTCTGCCTCTCTCACTCGCTTTCTATCTGATTCAGTGCGCTGATGATGATAGTGAGATTAGCTTTTCCTATTGTGTGCTTCCTCACTCAGACAAATGCACTCATCAGCTTGGACCTTGAGGTCAGGCTCCGTAAGCTGCTATTTATTAAGCACATTGATTCCAGAGCAGCTGGTATTACAAATACTTGGTCAAACTGACAGATTCACATCCATGTTTCTAATGAAATACTTAGTATGAGCTCATTTATTTGTGTCTGCAAGGGTAAATACTGTATCCTTTAGTAGGTTTAAGTCAAACTCCAGTCGATACTGTCCCCCAGGTATGTCTCTAATAACGGTACAATCATTTAAACCGGGACGGTGGAAAAGTAATGCAGTTGTCATTAGGTAGCTCTTTTGGGAAATTTAAAAATTGTGGTACCATGAGGAACGCAGCGGAGCTATGTTTTTTTTCTTCCCAGAACTGATGCACTTTATCCCATGAGTCTGCTGCCTTTGATTAAGTGAGGCAGATGCTGTCAAATTGGGGTGAGGGTCTTGAGTCCACTTCAACGGATCTGCTACAGCTCAAGTCAAAAGTTTAAGACATCTTCTCCACACTCTCGTAGCTTTATGCATGTGGATGAATGTGTTGTATTAATATTATGACTCTTAAGTTGCATCCAAGTTCAACCTGCAAATTACAAACTGTGGGTCAAATGACAAAGCCGCAGAAATTAATTTGTAAAATTCGTCTGTAGTCTCCTCTGGCTTTGTGGAGCACTTCAGTTAATTCTTTTGGTTTTATGACTTGCAATTAAAACCATTTTATTGACGGTTATATGAACACTGAACCTAGATTTCTCAGATTCACACAAACATGACTCCAAATTAGTGATGATGTTGCTTTATGTCTACTTAATCAATCAATCAATCAAATTTTATTTGTATAGCCCTTTACAATAACCAATGGTACCCAAAGTGCTTTACAACAGAGCCATAAAAAGAATTCATAATGATTAATGTGTACATAGGCAAGTGTTCGCCTAAATGTTTGCCATATCAGCTTTATCAGACATTAATGTTGGATTTATGCTGCCCCCAAGTGACTAAAAATCAATGAATGTTCATCAGTAGTTGTTGCTTAAAGTTCAACAAATGTTACATTAAAGTTCAAGCTATCCACTGTGCTTTTTCAGTGTCAGACTACTGATGCTGAAATGCTGACTGGTTGTTTCTATCTGTGCCTACTTTTGACTTCTGTTGTGGGAAAATGGGTAATGCTTCTTATCAGTTTTTGGCCACTGCACACATTTTTTACTTGCAGAGTGGGACTTTCTCTATCATTCTTTTTCAGATTCTGGCTCGAACATGTACAGCGGAATTACTCCAATATTACAACTTGCCATTGTGTAGCGCAGACAAGTTTTACAGCGTTTGAGCAGAGCTGTAGGTATTAGTGAGCTCAAGCGGCTGTGAGTAGAGAGGAAAGAGAGGCCGGGTCCATGTAGATCCACAAGTTCTAGCAGAAACAACAGTGTAGAAGCAATTTAAAGGCAGAAAGGGATTATGTACACCGGAAAACAGTATGTTAATATGTATTCTGGATACACAGAGATGACTTTTAGGTGTTAAATCAATGACTAGAGCGGGACTGTAACACTGACTGACGCTGAATGATAGACAAACTGTGTACACAACAGCCTCCATTCTGTTTACATCTGTTTCCCCGTGAGATCACACGAGGTGGTGCATTGCTCCCTGATTGCTCCCTCGGGCATGATGTTAATAATAACCTGTAGTTTATAATGCACCATCATTTTCAAATCTTTCGTATGAGCATATCTGTGATTAGAGAGAAGAATATTTGTAAAGTTTCTCCTTATGTGTGTGATGCAAACCCAATTACAACATCTGTTTGGATTTAAAACTCCTGTAGTCTCAGCCAGACATCACTCGCTCATCTTAATTTCCATGTTCTCCCTCTGTGACAGAAAACACTCCATCTGAGTCTTAATTAAAAGCAATACATCCCTGTTGAATGTCCTGGATTTATGTCCTGGAGAAAATCAATGAATCATCATTGCCTTTTGTTATGGTGACTGACTCATAAGGGCATTGATGAGCACATCTATGTCTGGCCATCGCAGATACCAGAATTCAGTACAGTGCTGTTAAAAATACCCATTAACCTATCTATCGCTGTTACGCTGCAAGAAAAAACTTCTCTAACTTTGACTCCCTGCGGATGTTTCAAAAATGATGCTTACATAACACACACACACACACACACACACACACACACACAGACACACTTGCTATATTTCTGGGTCTCTCTGTTGCTCCATCTCTCTGGAGCACCAGTGTATTTTCTCTTTGATAAAAGCACCTAAATGATGAATCGTACAGCATTCCAGCGTCTCCCAGTGCCACTCCAACTGACAAAACATCAAGCACCTCGTCCTGCTCCATTCTGTCACCGCACATCTTTTGATTAGTACACGCAGCTAGACACCTGAGTGCATAAAGGATTTCTGCTTTTTCCATAAATTACACATCAGGGGTTTAGACACCAGCTTCGTGTGTCACCCAATCATAGCACCCCAGGATTTCAGCAAAGGAAGGATCCTGTTTGAAATGACATTGCTGTACTTTCCATTAGAAAAAAAGTGTCACAGGTATGAATTCTGTGAAGACAGAGCGATGGTTATCACAAAACTCATTATTGCATTTTTAATCTTACATCATTCGACAATCAGCAGGAGTTGACATGTTTTCATTAGGAAATATTTTCATTGCATAATTCTTTCAGGAGTTGGTTAGGCAAGACAAACCACCACGAGGTTTGACTTTTCACTTCGTATTTTTAATATTGTGAAAACTGGGTAGAATTTAAAAGATAGATATCTGATGATAATTGTAAAACGCAGACAAATGGAAATTCATTGCCCTCAGAAGAAATCATGTTATGCAACAGACACAGTGCTGGATAAAATTATTATCATGAACCAAAGCTGCCTTTACAGTATCTGAAATCAGCATTTTTGTGATATCTGTGGCCATGATATACAATATTGGATTTGTGGTGATACCAGACCTACTTAGAGTGAAAACTTGCGAGATAAGCAAGGAGGGAATATGGGATTTACACCTTTAAGTTCTCCCCGAGGGTTAGGTTGTTGAAATGTTTGCTCTTCCTCTGATATTTTGACACTGGAACCTCAACAGGTCTCGCTTATCCAACATAGAAGAGGCCCGGCAGTAACTTCAAAGAGGCTTTGTCACAATTAAAAACCTATGCTGTTTGTCGGCGATACTATAGGTCTGATTTTTATAAGGCAACAACTCACATAAATCCAGAACCCAAATCACGTCTTCCCTAAATGCAGAAGTGTTGCAGCCTTGCAAAGCTCACTTTTGGGTATTTCGCTTGGGAAAGACATCATTTCAAGCAGGCTGTGCAACACATGACTGACGGTGCTTGTCAAAACTCTCCTAAAGCTGTCCATCCAAACTGTCATTGGATTATTTATTTGGTGATTTTGAAATTGCAGCACGAGCCACACAGTTGCAGAATCAGGCTTAATTTTAAATCTGCATACTTACTATAAATAGTGGTCAGATTGTTGGGGAGTTTTGAGAAGTGTTGAGTGAAGTCGTCATCTTCCACTCCCAAAACTTCCCTGATTAGACCAACTTTCAATGTTCAGAAGATGTTTTCCCATTAAAATCTTGTGCAACAACCAAACTTAAGGGTTAAATTCTGGTAGACTTTGGTAGACTAATGCACAGGTTGAAAAACCACAGAATAATTTAATTTATTCTCTCAAAACACTTGGCTGGGTTTTTTCGGGGTACTCCAGTTTCCTCCCACAGTCCAACGACATGCATGATAGGTTAATCTGTGAGTCTAAAATAAGTGTAGGTGGGTGTGAATGGTTACCTGTCTTTCTGTGTTAACCCTGGATGGACTGGCGTCCTGTCCGGGGTGAACCCCGCCTTGTGCACAATGTCAGGTGGGATAGACTCCAGCCTCCCGCAACAGGATGTAAGTGATGGATGGATGGATCTCAGAAAATCATGATAAGATATGATGAACCCTGACAAAGACTGCAGTCTCAATTTGAATCTAACCAGCAGAAACATTACAGACACTTAACAACTACCTTTGTCTAGTATTTGTATTATTAATTTTAGTAACAGTGTTTTTCGAATTTCACTTTATTCGTGTTAAGCAGCTATAATTTTTATTTCCATATCAACAATGGACCCATTTTGTATGCGAGGGATGCTCTCCAGATACAGCAAGCAGCTATTTTCAGCAAGAAATGCTCTAAAAATCCACTGTATACTGCCCAGCACCAAATGACAGACAATGTTAGCTGCTCTTTGGTCGACATAAAGAGCATCGAGCAGCTAAAGTACCAGATATTTTCCTCAGGAGTTAGTGTTTTATTGTTTTCATTGACCCAGCTTGCAACAGGGTCCTTCTTGATGCAGCAAGCAGCTATTTTCAGTGAAAAATGCTCTAAAAATCCACTGTAAACTGCCCAGTGCCCAATGAGAGACAAAGTTAGGAGCTAGTTGGTCACCATACATAGCATCGAGCAAGTAAAGAGTCAGATATTTTCCTCAGGAGTAAGTGAAAAGCAAAAGATTGTGTACACTGGGCTTACATTTACTGGGTAGACACAAACATCCAGCCATTGCTTGCTTATCTTATTGATCTTCATATTGTATACTTTGGCTGTCAAATAAAGTGGACACACACACACATCACTGACCATGAAGCTGAACCTTGAAAACCTAGTGCAGGTTCGCTCATCTATATTTTATCCAATTACACCATCCACATCATGTCCTGCTGAACCGAACAGTTGGTATCCTACACCATTAACACAGACATAAATAATGGCATAAACATAAATGAATATTAATAGATATCCATTAGCATTCGTTTTGTTGCTAAGGTCCCAGTGGGCTGCCCTATTAGCTTGAGCCACACACACACACCGGGCTTCTGAACCAAGACTCCTCCTTGCAGTTTCAGCCGACGCAGGTGAATAACACATTTTCCTCTGAGAAAACGGTCTTTTCTGTCTGAATTGTGACAACAGCTTGCAAGTCTTGGCGGAACAGCTTGTGCGTGGCTGTCTTCGACACTTTGTAGATGTAGGTTTTTTTGTGTATGTTGCCACCTTTCCTAAAGACTACTGATGAAAATCAAGCTACCATCAACACTTGTTGGCAAAGATTTTAAATACTTGGAGGATCTGAAGCTTGATATTTTGTGTTGTTTTTAATGAACAGAAGTCAAAGCAGGGAGTTATCAATGTGCCACAGCAGTAACAAAGTTTGACCCCTTATATTCTGATGCATGAGTTTTCATTAGATGAGAAGATAAAGTGCAATCAGGCAGACGAGATAGATTTATTGCTTGTTAACTAATCTTGCTACATTGTTTTGTTTCTTTGATTAAACTAGCTAAACTATTCCTCATAACAACACCCAAACCGTTCTTCACTGCACTCAATCATTTGTGGTAAGTTTCCTAAATGCCTTGTGATTAATTCAAATCATCATGAGTGTGCTTTATGTACACGATTTGATTGAAACATGCATTGCATTTGCATAATTACAGCACTGTAGAGTAGGGCTTATTGTTGCGATCCAATCTAAACCACTCACACTTGGAGCTTTGTGTATTCAAGGGGGCTAATATGAAATCACACAAATGCATTGTGTACAGTGTTCTCAATTATACACAATTACAGACTGGCCTTTCAGAGACACAAAAGCCTATTTCAGGCTAACACTGTTCAGCATAAATGGTTTGTGGTTGTTTTATAGAGCTAAATGGGAGAATAATGATGAGGATACAGTGAATGATGAGGGAGAAAAGATAAACAAGGAAAAAATAGAAAGTCTTGTTACAAGAAAACTTCTTATCATAAGTTTGGTAAACATTGCGTTTTAGCATTCTTAGAAAGAAAGAATTCTTATTAAGAAAGTGCATGTCCCTGCAAGCAAGCAAGGTATTAGTATGTGTGACACTGCAAATGCTTTTAAAGGACCACACCTGTAGTTTTGCACACATAATTCCATATACTAAGCATGACACTTTAACCACTGTGCAACACATATTTATGAGTTTGACAATCTTAAGAGTGAGTGCACAAAAATTCAGCAATCCTTTAAGACATTTTAATGCTTCCAGTCGACACTGTGACCTCACCAATCTGTTTTCAAATCCTCTGATCGACAACCGACAGATGCAGCATGCGCTGATAACATGTGTTTGAAGTCCTTATCTAGTTTCCACACCATCAAAGTAGTGTCTGGTTCTATGTGAGCTGCAGCCCAGGTGAGTCCCAGGTTACGCAGAGAGCGCCAACCAGCCTGCCAAAACATTCCCCATCCTGAACACTGGAGGGGAGCCCAGCATTGTGGTCTTGCACGGTTAGATAAAAAGGCAGAATGTCCAACTCAGCATACACTCAAAGGGATTATCAGTCTTACAAGTATACTCTGTTTGTGTACCCATGTGCCGATCGGTTCAGGCACTTGAGAAGCAAAAGAACACAACACTTAACAGGTAGACAGAGGATGTGTTGATGATGGTAAACACCGGTATAGATTTCTAAACAGTAGCTCTGACAATGGCTGGAATGACACTTCATTCTAAAGTGCCAAATGTTTCCATCTGTCCTTGTTTCTGAGCTCTGAGCAAAGAATCCAAGATCAGGGAAATGGCTCGAAAAACACAGGGACGATGTTGCCCTCAAGGTGGAAATGCAAAGGTTTATCTAGAGGCAACTCATTAAAAACAACCTTTTAATCATCCAGATCAGCAACAGAGGAGGATATCACAGCAGCTTATCTTTCATTTAAGACAGGATATCAGATGATGCTGATATAGTGCCTTTTCTCATCATACACAATGTCTCCAGGTCTCTTTTCCTGTCTGAAATATATCCTGAGTTGAGGTCAGAGATAACTGCAACTCTGCAGAGACACATGAAGATTGATAATGGGAGAATGTTGCTGTGTGGCAAATTCAGTTAGACCCACATGTTCCACCGATGCCGCTTCTTTTTAATTCATACCAGTCCTTCCTGACCCTAATATCCGTATGCTTTGTAATTTGTGACTGATATTGCTCCTCTTTGTAAATTGTTTTGTTCTGTCTGTGTTCCTCTCTTTATCCCTGTCTGCTCTCGCTTGTAATGCAATGCTCCCTCTCTCATTTGTCTCATTTTTTTTGAAGAGCAAATGGCATCTTCAGCCTACATAGACAGATTCCTCCTTTATTAGAAAACAGATTCTGGCATCCAACATCATGTGTGAGCACAAACAGCCTATTCTTTTCCTTCTCTCTCTCTCTCTCTCCTTTTCTGTTACTTCTCATCTGTGTTCTCTCCTTTTTTCCTCTAATGCTGTTGAATAATGGAGAGACTGCATGCAGTAGTCATGCTGTCACTCAGCCAGTGAGAAGCAGGGGGCCTGCGGTGAATACATATGTGCGTGTGCGTTCGTCTGGTGTGTGTTTGTCGGGCTATCCGTCTGCATGCTGAAGATTAGCCTGGAGGGCACAACCCCCCACCCCAGAGCCACACATACATGCATACACAAATACATACACTCACATATATGCACATAGATCGTGTAATCAGCTGCAACAACACTGCCTCTATGGAGTGTTTCTCCTGTTTATTTCCAAAATGTTGGAGTTCGCAACAGACACCACTCTATGATGCAACAAATTCCTGCCTGATAGACACCGACCTCATTTGACAGTAAGTATTGCATATGGTATCACTACATAATATATGAGAGTCTCCCTATAGCAGAAACACAAAGATCACAAATCAGGGTCAAAAAAGAAGATGAGAAGGAGAGCCACGAGCAGCCAACAGGATGATGAAACCCAGGGTACTGCCGGGCAAACATGCAATTATTTTGCATCCGATACTCTGCTATCCTTGTGGCAAGGCTAAGGGAGGGGGGTCCCTGCTGCTAAAAACAGCTGGTAGGTGGACTTGAGACATCCAATCCCTATCTTTAAATTGACAGACTGGCAGAAATACATGCTGCAATAACCAGTGAAGGCCTCTCCACATGGCCCTCCTATTTAGTGGGCCAGATTGCCTGGTTGTTGATAGTCTCTCGACATCACTTTTAGCTCAGAGAGAGCAACTGGGCAAATGCAACATCTGGGGTTCCCCACCAGTTGAGCCAATAAAAAAAAAAAAAGGTTGTGCATACAGAATGGAGCGAACCTCGAAAAGGGGGAAGAATACAAAATGGTATTGATCCAGTGGGGCTCATTTAAATTGATGCAGGAAAAAAACTAATTTCTCTCTGTCTCCCCCTCGCTCTCTTCCTCTTTTCTCTATCCCTCTCTTTTCCCAGTCCAGTGCCCGTCACAGCTGGGAAGGGGCTTTTGCTTGCCTTTGGCCCAATTAGCCAGGGCTTAAAGCGCAAAGCATGTTGAGCAGAGGAGGTCCAAGCTTGGTTTAGTCTAGTTCAGCATGGCTTGGCTTCGGCTTGGCTCGAATCCCTGCTTTGAGCTGCTATGCAATTATAATTAAGGTTGTCCTCTGACACACACAAAGAGGAATTATTCTCCCTCAAAAATGTCTGCATCTCACATTTTAGCATAGACTTTTTGTCTTGCTAGTATTCCACACCCATACACATGTATATACACACCCACTCGCCCCCATAGCAAACTGTTTGGGCTCAGCGATCTGGCATAGCTTCACAAAGACACAAAAACTCCCAAAAGGAAAAGAGGAACAACATCATGTCATCCTTCTCTTGAATAGCCCCTATAGTCTGTGCTCCCCTAAACCTCCCTGACTCGTTCCTTCGCTCATATCTCTCATTTTTTATCTCTCTCTTACTGTTGCTGTGCGTGTCTCCTTTGGTCTCTAATCTCAATCACTCCATGCTGTAAAATTCATTAAGCTCTATTCTATATCGCCAATGTCAATGATCAATGGTTGCCATCGGAAAAGCTCCCAGCATGCACTTCCATGCCTGCCCATTTTTAATGAAGCCTGATTCCATCTGTTCTACACAAAGAAAAAGAAAACTCTATTTTCATTAAAAACAGCTTGCAGAGGTGTAATACATTTAATTAAATACCAAAAACAAGCACTTATTATCAGCTTTGGGTTGTCTGGTGTTTGATACCTCTGTTTGCACCTTTATTCCAACATAAATTTGAACCAGATAGCTCGAGGTGTATCTGATAGGGTTTTTTTTTTATGATAGGAAGGCCAAAACAGAGCCTTGGCTGGATTACGAGAAAGAGCTAGAGGGGGTCTGGTACATCACGACTTAACCAAGCATACTAAAAAAATATGACCTCCAACTAACAGGAAGTTAAAATGCAACCCTGTGCCTTTGAAAACTAAAAATTCAGCTTATTAACTGAATGGGTGGAGGCAGAGGAGTTGCAGCTTAGTCTGGTTTACATCCAGGAGACAGAAAATTGAAATACCAAAGCCGAGATGAGAATATGACACCTGCACCAACTACTTTTTATAAACACGCTTTTTACGACCAGCTCATCATGGATGACCCAGCAGAGATGGACAGATTATAGGTCAGTCTGTCAGTGTAATCTATTGTCACCGCTGCACAGTGGGGTCCACATATAGATAGGTCTCCGACGGCTTGGCTAATTTTTGCACACAGACACAGATAAAAACAAAACACATACACACACAGAAAGACACACGGAGAGACAATTTCAAGCACACGCACGACCAACAGATAATTGGGCAGGAAACCTTCATCTAAATCAAAAATTCTGTGCCAGCTGAATTCCAGCCTAGTCCACCAATGAGCCTCCGGATTGTGAAAAATGTATGAAAGAAAACAGGGAAAAAAGCCACAATGACAAATCACCAATGTTAGGTCCAGGGAGAGAGAAAGATTTGTTGGAGACGCAGCGTGATGCATAATGAAAATAGATGCCTGTGCCGAGGCATTCTGGGCACGCTGTTGGTCTCCATTTAAAATCAATCCTGTCAATGCATCATAAGTTATTTTGACAGGGAGCAAGAGGCACTTCAGGAAACACCAGTTTAATGATGTCTTTAACCTGCCGGTAATTGACCTCCGAATTGAAAGGGAGAAACAGTATTAAAAGCCCCGGGCAGGCGATTATAGTTCTCTGCTAGTTGTGCCTGCTATACATCATTTCTGATCAGACCTGGGTCAGCATAAACCAAAGCGTTTTTCTTCCCCTTGTACAAAAACAGAGGTCTGTGTACAGTACTGAATGGCTCCACTGCTGGATGGAGCAGTGGAGTCTGTGCTAGATTGGATTTATGTGTATACTGCTGCCTTGTGTTTTCATAGCCTGCTGTACATCAGAAAGCCACAGTGTGCCAAGTTTCTGTAGCTTCTACCTTAGATATACAGAAAAAAATAAAGACTAAGATAAGAAGACTGAATATTTTGTGAATTTTGAGATGTGAATCTTTGGAGATGTGTTAAAATTCTTGCAGCATGCTCTCCAAGCTGCACGAAGAAGCACAGTACACTGTAGAGACTTTTAATGTGAAACTTACTGTACTTGTCACTTTCTCTCTTGCAGTCAAATAAAAGAAGACACACACTCACACAAACACACGCATATAAACACACACACACAGTCTTACATTACACATGCGCAGTAAAACAAGCCGGCAACTACCATCAGATGGCAAAACACAGTAACTTAAATACATACCATCTGGCAGCATTAGGAATCCAAATGACATCTGATTTATGCCTGAGCTTAGGGAGTGAGGCATTAGCCTGCTATCAATTTACCATCAATTTATCAAGTTGTTCAAATTTTCACCATAAATCTAATCATATTCATTCACATTTGTGTCGTGGATAACTGCCAGAGCTCCACATTCAGTACTGTATTTCATATTGCCAGTTATATCAACATCCTGCAGCCCTGCACAGCCAGCACCCTACAGACATCAGCTGCTCGTGTACACCAACCATAGCCAGCAGCAGCTTGCAGCAGCATCAGTGTTAGCTAATGTCCACAGATTACAGAACCTGCTCCAGTTTAATTAATACTGGGACAACCCATTCAGCCATCCTGAGCCACCAACCTCCCTCTCTGGCATCTCCAGCTGCCTTACACCCCACATCGCCGCTCCATCCTGGCGGCCCGCTAAATGAAAGTTGAATCAAGCATGGGTGGATGTGAGCATGTCATAGAGTCTTTAATATGCTGCAGGAGGAGATCAATCTAGCGCAGCCAGAGAATGAATGGAGATGCCGGTGTGCAGGGACTTTGGCGCTCAGGCTGCGGGGCGGTGTGTGGCAAAGGAGGAAAGGCTGTGTGTTTGATTGTAATTACAGTCATGCTTTAAGCTTTCCTCAAGAGTCAGATGGTGGAGGTGGGAGGGGTGTGGGGTTTGATTGAGGATGGGGTGGAATGAGGGATGATAGCAGAGGTGGAGTGTAAGCAGTGTCCATATGCTGCTGGGACAGTGGGAATCTGCAAAAGGAATTTTCACCTGGGCCAAGTCTCCACGATGCCTCGGGATGTTGTCCAAGGTTGAGCGGAGTGACAAAGACCAACACACAGACACAGAGGGATAGAAGGAGAGCCTTCATTGCTGCCTGACGCTGTCTGCCAGAAAACAAATTAGAAATTAAGAAATCGCGAGCATTGACAAAAATGTGACATCCTAATCAACCACCCAATGATAAAGACTGCTGGGTTGTGATGGTGGAACTGTAAATTTCTCTTCTGTATCATCTCCTTCACATGAGTGAAAATTACTTAAATATTTTGACACTGCACCAATCAGTGTTGCTGCTACTAAAAACATCAGTCTAATGGCATTCGGATATGTAGAGAGTAGGGATTTAGGCAGCCACACACTTGACATTTCCTTTATTATTCTGGGTGACAAGCTACTTCATGTAATGGATCAATGCCATTTCAAAGACACTGAATACAGATAAAAATAGCAAAAATAGTATTTTGACAAAACACTCGAGTTAAGAGCTACCAGCAAACATACCACATAACAGCTAAAGGCTCCAGGTGAAGCTCACTGTGGTCACAGCTGGTGAAAATGTTACAGGAAGATCAAGGCCAAAGTCAAACCAACTACAAAGCTCAAAAGATTATTTTGACATTTATTTGACATATATCAAGAGATAACTGAACAATTAACCCAGAAACTACAGAATTCGAACTTGAAAATTGTTATATTTATTCCACTGTTTCTTTAAGATATGAAATTGAATCACTGTCTAAACACACCATGTACTCACACTGGTGGATGATCATGTCACAGTTTACAAAGCTGGGAGATTAGGATGCAGCTTTAGATAGTTTTCAGCTAATTCTCCGGTTCTTAGTCCATTAAATCTGTTGCTTGTTTTAATAACTTGAGTAAAAAGCTACATAAGCACTGTATAAGCAATATTAAAGTTACAATGAAATACAAGTTACAGTTTTTTTGCTGTCGGTAATGGGGTGGAATAAATGCAAAATGTGTACAGGATGTAAAGGGATTTAAATAAAAAATTTTTTTAGATGTGATTGGATTACAATAAGTGGGCAGGGTCAAGTACAAAGCTCACATCTGGGAAACAGAAGGCTTCACAGATGTGAGGTGCGTTACTCATTTTGAGCCAAGCTCAAAGCTGCTATAATGTCATTTTACAAAATTTTAGATTTATATAACCATTTGGATTTATAATACTATATATGAGCTTTAACACAGCTTTTGTCCATGTTGTGAACACAACCACACCGGACTCTGGTATAAGTATTCTGAAAGAAGCTCCGTTTGATCTTTCTGACCCAAACAGAACTAAACATCATTTGTCTTGCACCTGATCTGAAACCAGTGTAACTTCATATTACCTCAACAGCAAAAAACAACTTTGCTTCCAGAATCACACAAAGCTTTGCACTATTTTAAAAGTTGAGTGGATCAAACAATCAAGGTTTGGGAAGTCTATGGAAGAGGGTCCAAGAAGGTTCTGGCAAACTGTCAGACCAGTCAGGGAGGAAAACTAGGGCTTGGCGCAAAATGTGTTCACCAAGTGAAGAAAACAGCCGACTGTGATTTGGCAGCGGAGCACATTGAGGAACTCCAGAAACCAGCCAATATGTCCTCTTTGGAAGGCCCTTTACTCTTGCAATGCTACTAAGACTTATGACTGTGTCCGTCAGGGAGTCTTATGGGGGGGTACTGTGGAATTATGGGATATTGGACTGGTGGTTAATAGCCACGTAGTCCTTAAATAACCGGAGCGAGAGCTGTCTGTTCTCTCAATAGGAAATTAAACACCCAGTAGTGGTGCCTCAGAGTCCCTTATCACCGATTCTGTTTGCGATTTTCATGTACAGGCTCTTAAGGTTCAGCCAGGCAGGAGAGTGTGTCTGGTTTGGGAATGCCAGAACTGCCTTGGGGGTCACATATGAAGGTAAAAAGAACCATAAGACCAGCATGAGTACTGGTGTAGCATCAGCAGAAATGCAGGAATTGCACCAGATTATTGTGGTGAAATAGCAGCTGAGTCGGAAAGAAAGGCTTTTGATTTACCAAGGAATCCACGTTCCAGCCCCTAACTATGGGCAGGAGGCTTTGGGTGGTGACCAAAGAAGAATGAGTTTGTGAATACAAGTGGCTTCTTCCATAGGGTTTTGGGCTCACCCTTTGAGACAGGGTATTGACCTCAAACATCCTTAAGGAGATCAAAGTACAGCTGCTGCTTCGCATAGCCAGTTGAGTTGGTTTGGGTCTCCTGGGCACCGAAATTGGAGGTTTATCAGGCATATTCAAGTAGCAGGAGACCCTGGGGTCGAGTCCCAGCATGATGGACAAATGAGATACACCGATCAGCCACAGCATTATGACCACTGACAGGTGAAGTGAATAACATTGATCATATTGGTACTATGTGGTGTTCTGCTGGAAAACCTTGGATTTTGGCATCCATGTTGATGAGACTTAGACACCCAGATAAACATTGTCCTGCAGGAAAATGCACCCCACCACATGGCAAAATCATCAAACAATCAGGAACATCTTGAGGAACATGACAATGGCCCAAGATGTTGATTTGACCTCCAAACGTCCTAGACCCCATTCTGATCAAGCATCAACAGGATACAGTGCAACAAGTTTGATTGACAGAGGCCCCACTGCACAAGCCAGAGTACCCAAAGGATCCACTGCCAACATCCTGGCGCAAGACCCCATAGGACACCCTGAGATGTCCTCTTGTCCATGCCCAGTGGTTCAGAGCATTTTTGACAACATAAGGGGGACCAACACAATATTAGGCAGGTGGTCATGATATTATGCCTGATCGGTGTATCTCATTTGGCTTGGGAATGCCTTGTGATCCCCGCGGAGAAATCTGAAAACATTACTGGGAAAATGGACGTCCAGTCTACTTTGTTACTGTGACATGACTTAATTTAAGAAAATGGATGGATGGGTAAAAATCAGTGAGATGAGTGAAACTCTAAGGTTCCCATATTTGTCTTTCCATGAATGGAGACGTTTTTCATATTATAAAGCATCATTAAGAATAGATGTGGTCTAGAGTAGGACAAAGATAACAGAGAGGAGTTGCGGTGAAATAAACGTAACTTGTGAGCGCTACATAAATAGATTGAGCTCTTCTGCACAAAGCCCGATAATAACAGAAAAAGTAAATACAGACATTGTTCTGCCAACGGCTGTCCAATCTGTTATTAATGCCTAATGCCCAGTGAAAGTCATTCTAGCCAATACCAACCCAGCTGGCTTGATACTGTACAAACACAGTCGTCCTGTCGGCAATGCTGAAAGCAACAGAAGGGACAACACAAGACAGGTGGTGGCTACATGTGATTCATTGTTCCTGTAAGAAAGCACAAGTCCCGCTGGTCTCCAATCACTCCTCCCTCTCTGTCCCTCTCTCCTTCACCCTCTCTCTCTCTCTTCATCTTCTTCCACTCATCTGTCCTTCCTCCCTCTCTTCTCAGATTAGGTGTGAAGAATAATTAGCGGGTACTGAAGAGTCCCGGGTGGACTGGATACTCATGGGAGCCTGGTCACTTTCTCCACCACCAAATGTCCCTGGCAACACAGCTGACAGTGGGCCGCACTGCATCGGTAATAAGAAGGCTATATTATGCATGTGTGTATCTCTGTCACTGAAGTGTTTGTGTGTGGTCACCTTATGGAAGAGGTTTTTGGCCCAGCTCAGATCTGTTTGTTCTTAACACAATTTAGAAAACTGGAAAAGTATCAGATCTTTGATAAACACATTTACAGGTTTGACACAAAGGGGATCACAGATTCAAACGCTGTGTCCTCAAAGGGAAACACGCTCAATAAGAGGAGCAAATTAGTGCTACGAATAAAAGACAACCCCTTCATAATATGGGCAATTAGTTTGCTCATCTCCTTTTAGCTTCTTTCATCTTTCTGCTGTTTGATATAATTATTTTTGACATGGCTGTCATAACAACTTGATGACAAACCCATCAGCAGTAAATGGCAGGAAGAACTAGTTATGTCTTCCAATTTCGAGTTAGCTGGACATAATACAAACTGAAGAGAAATAGTGAAAAAAGTACAAACTTTACTTGTTTCTAGCCATAGGGCACTGGTTAACTCTTAATGAAGTGAGCTGCATCTTCAAAACAAGATATGCATGTCTTTTGCCACCGTGTAGGCACAACCAGTTTATTAAATCATTCTCCATAAATCAGTCTTGTTAAAAACCAAGGCACCGCCTGCAACTGAAGGGAAAAAAACAACAAATCAGAATATCAGTCTCATAATTCAATTTCATAAAATACTGTATACTAAACCATTAATTTGGAACTTTGATTAATAATTAAACTAATAACTACAACCAAAATTTCCATATCAATTGCTCGGTTTAAGGATTTTAGAGTTCTGAATTGTAGAGGCTGGCAGCCGTTGCTCCTATGCAACACTAACTAGACCAGCATATATAATAGAAAACCTTCATTAATGGTATTAAAAGAAAAACACACAATATATACAATGCAATCTAATTAAATGTACTTACAAAGAACTAAAGAGTGTGTGTGTTGAGTGCGAATGTGTGCCTGCATGTTAGTTGCACACCAGAAAGAACGCGTTTCTTTTTTCTGCTTTCATATGTACCACATGCAGGGCATGAACTATGTGTTAAGTCAGAAACAGAAGACTATGTGAAGCAGGACTTTGAGTTGCCTCTCCACATGTGTGTCTATGTTTGAGGCCAATTCAAAGCATGCATATGTGATGTTTGCAGGATTATGGTGCCAGGTTAGAAAAGAGGATGGTTAATTTGCATGCAAGACCCGGCATCTGTGTGCAGCATAACTAGCATCAACTTAGTTAGATCACAACAGTAACCTCTGACAGGTACCAGTGGATGAAAGGGAAGCAGGTTCCTTTGTATGTCGTGTTGTGTCAGTCAGGTCTTTTGTGAGCCAGGCAAGGAAGAGTTGTGATTCTAACAGTAAATGCAGTCTTTGCGGTGCAGTGTTCTGACTGTGAAGGGTTGGAGGACACCAGTCATTCATTTGTTCCCACTGCTCCTGTTGCTTGTAGAGTTATCTTGTAGATTTCATGTTGTAGCTTCTGGGGCTAATTAAACTTGTTGATACTCAGGAGGGAGTACCTTGCTAACCAGGTTTCCTCAGGCAGGCTCTCGCAATGCTGCTATGGGAGAAGAATTCAGTGCATCTCTGTGTAGGAGAGGACCTCCGCCCAGCAATATCTACTGGCAATAGACACTTCATCAATAGCAATCTAATACAAAACTGTTCAATAGAATGTTCGATAGTTTAACCTAAAAGCATTAGGTGAAAACCACTGTGAAAGTACATAAAGAAAATGCAAAGTTGAGTTGCCTGAACAAAGCTGGATCATAAACAGCCCATCATATCCCTTAATAATGGAGCCCCTTCGCCCTCCGTCGCTCCCCAAGGGTTCCATGCAGGCCTTCGGCAGGGCACTAATCTGTGGCCACCTGAGACTCCTGTTGCCTTCGTCCACACCCAAAGACCTACACTGGTGGAGGCTGTGGGGGGTGGGGAGTAGCATTTGCCTTTACAACAATGTGTACCCCAACATCTCCACCTAAGTGACAAGCTCTCCTCCATGCATCTCCAGGCTTTCGTTGCTTTATTTAATGTTTCTCATTGTGAGATTATTTATTTATTCTTATATATTTTAATTTATGTGTTACTTTTCTTATTGGTGGGTTTTTCATTGTTGTGAACATTGAAATTATTACTGTGTACCTTGCTAAATAGGTTAAAGTGGTGAATTTCTAAATTAACCTTTTTTGTCTTTGACTATTTGAAATAGTTCATTAAAATTATCAACAATTACCAATATTGACAAAAATGAAACTTTTTGTCACGCTAAACTTTTCAGCTATATTGCCCAGCCCTAGCATGCAGTCACTCTAATATAGATGATGTGCAGAGGTGACAAAGGCAGACATTTTCAGGAACAGGAATATCACGCACAACATCTTAGATGGGAGCAAACTAGGTGAAACATAGCAAAACACAAGTCTTACATTTTTTAAGATGAAAAGTCAGAGGACTACTCAAGTCAGTAGGATACATCCTCTCTGTACCATGATTGTTTTGTGGCCAATGTCAACACAATCCATCCAATAGTCACTCAAAACTGTCGATCTTGTAGTGTAACTAGTGGACAAGTCAGGGGATCACTAAAGTCTTTACAATTCATCCTCTGAAAACCCCAAATATCTTCAAAATCTAATGGCAATCTCTCTTATATTTGCTGAAATATTTTAGTCTGTACAGTGACAGACAGATTTGCAGACATTGGCAGTCCAGCAGCAACACTGTTAGAGCTACAGATGCTGCTAGAAATTCGGACATGTCATGTTTGCAGGATCTTTTCTTTAAGACAGATAAAGATGTCTCCAATGAACCATCTTTTTTTCTAAACCCACCTCTGATGTCCTTTCACAAGGTTCCAAGCCATTATCAAACTGAAAGCAAAAATAAATCCAAATTTATCTGTTGAGACCAAAAGCCCAATTCTTATTTTAGCTAACCTGATTTCTGCCTAGCACCCCATCAGCCTGTCAGGTGTCAGCTAAATCAGAACAAAAATCCAACAAACATTGGTTAACCAGTCTAAAAAATATGAGGGCAAATAACTGACTAATTTCATATCAAGCTGTGGAGGAAGCACTTGGCCCCATCTCCAGATGGCAGGAGGAAGCAGAGGAGAGGGAGCCTTGCAGTAGCATCCATACAGATGAGTGGAAAGCTGTGAGTGTGTATAATGTTGGTGGGGGGTGTTCCTGACACCCTGGCATGTCCCATAATCGGCTTTCCTCAGTGACAGCACGGAGCCCATAGGAGAGTTCTGTCTGTCTGTCTCTCACATACACACAAACGTACCGATACAAATACATGTGCACACGCACACCTGGCTGGAAACGCAGGAGGTCTTAGACTGCCAGCTGTAGAGCAGGATACACACTGAGCTGGAGAGGAACACACACAAACACATGTGCATGCAGAATTTAAACGCATGAAGCAGCATCTGATCCACATGAGGAACTGTAATATTTACGGCAGGCAGGACATTTCACATGCACACACAGACTCATAGGAAGCTGCAATACGAGAATCATCGTAGGCACGCATTTGAGAAGTGAAGCATTGCAAAAACAAAAACATATACCCCCAGTCTCACACTGTGACTCTCATTACGCCACCTGCACACAGATGTGTTCAGCACCACTCACAGTTATGAAGGAGACACACATACACATTATTCACATTCACCTCACACACTGTCATAAACAAAGTAATCTGGGCATCACATAGAGGTGTTGACTGTTGCAGCAGACAGTGGGGCCTGTCATTCATACAGCCATGGGGAGTGTGACTGGGCAGAGAACTGGAGACATGCAGGGAAAAGCTATTGAACAGAACAGCAAGGAGTGAAAGCTCTCAGACGACGCCATAGCCCCTGACCTTTCTCACCACCTTACATCACCAGACGCTCCCCAACCTGTAATTGCAGGATTAGTTCTACAATGTCAGAATGATATTATATAAGTGGAAATAAATAGATACAGGAGCCGTTACTGAGGGATAACAGACATCTTGACGTGATGTAAGGCTATTTACAGTATGTCATGGATAATGTCTCTTTTTTGACAAGTATTAGGATTTTCTTGTTTCTCTGTTTTTGTTGTTGTTGTTTTTCTCTTCAATCCACCTTCTCTGTGAAAGACCTTTTCATTTCTTGTTGCTCCCTGTGGCAGCCACTAGTCACCATGTCCGACAGCCCCATGAATAACTGAGCACCGTTATCTGTCCTCACTCACCCCGGGACACAGCAGGAAGGAAACAAATGTGAAGGCCAGCATGGATCAATAAAGGCCAAAAACGTGAAGGACATTTGGCAGTTGAGGTGAAAAACTTGGAGCTTTTAAAACCTCAACAAAGCACAGTAGGTGACACTTGTGCTCTAAAAAATACTAAATAAAAACTGTGAATTTTTAATGCTGTGTTGCAGGAAACTATGGCAAAAATGGTAAGTTTGAGCATCTTTGTTTTGTTGTTGACACTGGCTTTTTGTTTGGGTCTCACAGACCCCAACACTGTAAAAAGGATAACTCAGAAATCTTTTATTTTTCTTCTTTAAAAAAAAACCACAAAAAAAATACGGTGGCAGCAATACACTGCTGTACCGGGGGATCCTGCTCTGCCTTTGGTTTATTTTTCATTAGTTTAGCATTGTCTGTCAATGTCAGGCATCCCTCCATCTCATGCTCCATTCAATATCCGACTGAGTTAATTTTGCTGACCTCATTTTATTGTTTAATATGCTTTAAATCTTTTGATATTTTTTTCATATTCATTAGTATTTTGTTTTTCAGTTGGTAACATCAACCCTCTGGTAAAAAAAAAAAAACTTGCACATGCACACTGTCTGCCATTTCCATCCAAACCACAGCCTCAATAAATAGACTCAGCAGACAGATTCAAAGCACTTGTTTTTTCATTAGGGAACCTCTCGAAAGGAAAATATAAAAAAGTTCAATAGTCATGGCGAGTGTATGTGTTGTCCATCTGTGTGTAAATGCGTGTGCTCATGCTAAGCTCATCCATTCTGGATGAGTTTACTGTCAGGTCTGTATTCTTAATGAACCGTAGGGGGACCACATCGCAAGCACTCCAGTCACTGCTGTGCAAATGTCCTCTAGCTGCTGTAGCCAATGACTCAAGGTAGAAACCAAACACACACTGACTCACACCTGCTCTACATGATGCACATGTGTGTGTTTGTGCATCTGCTTGGTGATTGGCCTACAGAGCAGTAGGTAGATACACATGTATACTCTCTGACGCACACAAGAGGTAATTGCCTGCCAGGTAGTGACACTGGTATCCCTCAATCCTTGTGGTGATCAATCCTTGAGAAATAGGTAAACAAAGCTGTGTCTGTGTCCTTTAAATCAGTCTATCTGCCCTTGTTAAAAGGCAAATCTCCTTTAAAGGAACAATAGGAAATGAGAAGATACAGCTGACATATGAACAGATTCCTACTGACCAAAAACACAGGGTTTCTTTTGTTTTCCTGTGTAGCAGCCATCCACAGCTTACTAATGCATGATACATCAAGCCTATCATGTCTGGATGGAGATTGCTTGTTACAGATATGATGAAGAGTTGCAGCATAGCCACATTAATTAGGCCCCCATCAGTGGCAAACACTGCAGATTGAATCAGTGAGGTGCTTCTTTGTGTGTGTCTGCCTGTGTGTCTGTACGCATTTGCACACGAGTTATGAATATAGATTTGTGTGCGCACAACTGCTGAAATTCAGTAGCGTGTGCGTGTGTGTGTGTGTGTTTGTGTCTGTGTAAGCGCTGCGTGGAGGGGGAGACACACAGAGAGTAAAGCCATGACTTTGGTTAACAGTAAACACACCACTGAGAGCTCATTAGAGTAGCTCTCCTCTCTCCTCGCTGCACTGCTCCATGACGGGGCTTTAGCTCCAGCCATATCTGGCATCCAGCAACAAGCTAATTAGTGGCTAGCACTCATTACAGTCAGGCTAGTGAGCACAGCCCCTCTCCAACACATCATCTGTAGCCTGTCAGAAACACAGCATGCATGTTACAGTTCCAAACTGACTCAGATTGGAAGAGGCTAAGTAAAGTGTTTTCCTAAATAGACATTGTTAGCCCCCATTTATTCCAGGCTCATCAAGATGACATCCAGGACTTGTAATGATTTGTGTTGCATCAGTTGTGTGACATCCTTAGAGGGTCGGTAGCCTTTTCTATTGGGTTAACGTCAATTTCAGTCCTTGAAAAACCCTCTGAATTAATGGTTGCACTATAGTTGCGTTAACTGGGAATACATAAGAGGTAATGGTGTGTTTTGCTACATAGATGTTACTGCTACAGTTGGATTAAAAACAGCATAGAGATATACTTTAAAAAAAATAAACATTACAGTGGTTTAAGACTCATGGATGGAGACTGTCTTCTCTAGAAAACTGAAAGCATTGGTAAAAAGTGTTTACAATCATATTCATATTATGCTGGCAGCTGCAACCTAAAACAAAGTTCATAAGAGCAAGTGAGAGGAAACCAAATCAGAAAGAACAATGAGCTGAACAAGGCTAAAATGTTGGAAGCTCCAGACTCTAGGGGGTTCCTATCACAAACACATACTCGTGTAATCACTCATTCATATAAAATATCAATTATGGCCTTTTTAATTCAACTTACATAATACAACCGTACTTTAACCTTAACTCAGAAAACATTGTATTTTTGGATCACTGTCTGGAAGATGTCCATTATCAAGCATCCACAACATTACTGCTTCACCAGTTTGTTAAAATCACAGTATTTTGCCATTCAGACATAGTTAATTTTTATGTTCATGTTTCTCACAGCTCCGTTCCGACATACTCACCACAGTGACTGAGAGAGCCACGGTAAGCATGCAACGTTTGCCATTCACACAAACTGGACTGCACATCAAGTGATGTCTCTATTATGATTTCCTAAATACTGGAAATTCTGTTTATGTGTGATGATATTCTAAGTACTATTTTACCACCAATTCAGAAAGCTGTGATGGAGCTCAGGATTCAACCTGAGGACAGCCGCTATGTAACAAATGATCTAACTGCAGCTTATAAACTGTGACTCTGTGTGACAGCTCACCTGTCTGATCTGAAGAAGAGAAACACAGTGTGACTTCCTATTAGATCCTAATCGATCCTGTCTCCATGTCAGGGATTGTTTATAAGTAATTAATGAAGTTACTGCTATTGTTTCACTTGTATGAATGCACACAACTCTTTCTCTCTGGAAATACTCAAATAAGTTTCTGCTGTCTGATGCTGCAGGTATTTAATAAACTCAGAGGAAAGAATCCAAACAGCAGGAAGCAACAAACTGAACTTCAGCTCCTATCAACATTTCTCAAAACCTGGATTACGTTCACTATTGGTTAGTCCATTACAGTCTGTCTTCATTACGGTAAAGTTTTTCTTTTTTTATGGACATTTTGGTTTGTAGTAGATGTGACATTGTAGAGCAAAGTGAATGAGAAAGATATTCTATGATTTTGGCCTGCAAACTGTGTCTTTTGTGCTCTCTGTGATTTTTTTGGGACTAATATCGCTGCTAATATGTAGAATAAACCTTCCCCAAATCAATTTATACAACTCAAACAATGTCTCTTGTCCGTGAATGCGACTCTTGCAGTTCAAATTGTGCCATGTTAAAAGTGATACAGAAATGTTACTGAACTTGAAATTGACTAGGTCTGATGTGGTAAGATTGCTATTGCTACTTTAATATAACAGCGACAAGGGACATTCAAACATTTTGTTGCCATCAAAATAATGGAAACAAGTGCAGACACCCAGGATTTCATATATAACAAACCTAAGGAACCCATCCTGTCTAATTATGGGGTAGGGCTTTTCCATTATTCTCCAGAATCAGTTTCCAGTTCAAACACGTATGGCTGAATTGCTCATATAATACAACTTTCCATTGTTTAGTGCAGAGTAGTTTTACAGTGTTTGAACAAAGTCATCTGTGAGCTGGTGTACAGTCCAGGGACTTTGTAGATCTGCACATTCTAGAGGTAACAAACAGTGTAGAATTGCATCTACGCCAAGAAGGGATTATTTTCATGTTAAAAAAAAAGTTCTAAATATGTCATTTTGTTACACAGAGATGTGTTCTTAGAGGTTTAATCAATGACTGGAGAGGGGCTTCTGTGTGCTTGTGACATAATATTGCAGACAAACTGGGAACACTTGCCTATCTATTTTTTCAGAAGCTAAAATTTGCCAATAAAGATAAACACATCCCTCCTTCTCAGGAGGGGGTACACTGTGTGAAATCACATTAAAATATTATGTCTAAAAATTGTGCTTAAAGATAGACAGTCATTCCTTATTAGATTATGCTTTTTCCTGTGAGCATATTTCTCTCTGAGCAGCATTCTGCTTCAAGGTATCCAGCCAATGTACTTTTTTTATTGGGTTTTCCCAAAAGCTAAGCACCGGCTCACACTTTTACTGCATCAATTGTTTCTTGTGTAATATGAAGTACAGAGATGCTTCAGTACAACTATAATCTGTGAGTAAGTGCCGATTAATCTGGTCTGACTAACATAAAACTCTTTGTAATAAACCCTATGACAGTTATTTATCAATATATAGCGACATGTGACAAAAGTATATTGAAAACTTGTCATGTTAAATGTCTTTTTTTCCAGCTGATGTAGTATTGTATAGTGCAAGTTCTACAAAACTAATATACTGTAGACTGTAGGGATAAGAAAATGTCAATGGAATTTCTTTCATCATGTGTTGGGCAAAAGTTTAATCGAAGAAATTAGTTTTATGTGAAACTACAAAGCACTTGGAGGAAGTTGGGGAGAC
The DNA here is from genome assembly GCA_900302755.1 of Chromis chromis. Lineage (NCBI taxonomy): Eukaryota > Metazoa > Chordata > Actinopteri > Pomacentridae > Chromis > Chromis chromis. The sequence goes on from OMNN01018975.1 coordinate 24,993, forward strand.
AGACCAGTCAGATATTTCCTGCTGACAAGGACAGAACATGTGGCCGCCACTGCAAGGTCTTTTTATCATTTATTTTATGGATCCAGACACTCACGGCATTCGGATCACATCTTTGTTTTTATCGTTGCAACTAGGCAACACTTCAGTTTTTCATGTGTCATAATGTTACTATTAGTTGTCGTACATAAGCCAAGTCTAGGTAGCTAAATTTCCAAAAACAATGATCTAATAAACAGTAAATAAGACAGCTGCAAATGTTCAGATAATTCAAAAAAGGTACACAAAAGTATTCAGCTTGTGCATAGCCTAACTTCTTAGAATTATGCAAAAGCATGTTCAGACAATGTGAGTCTGAATAATTACAAGGTCAGAGATCACACCATTATGTTACATTATTATAAACATTAGAAGCCGGAGTGCAGCAGCACACGCAGAGCTATGTCCATATGTTAAACAAAAGGAAGCACGCATCCTTAATCAAAAACGCTATTCATCACACAGGTTACATCCACCATAATGATCCGCATAGATAAGGAGATAATAAGGTAAATGAGAGGGAGAGTTAAAATAATACCGTAGCCAGCACGCTTCATGCACTGTTGCACTGCTGATAAATGATACAGGTCCCCCTCTTCCTTCTGCAGCTCCTTCCTCTGCTCTTCCTTTCCCTTTTGCCCACTGCAGCTCCCCTGCCTTTTTTATGATATCAAGTGGAAATAGGAAAATGTTGAGGTCCTGAAAAATATCTGCATTTAATGATGTAATTGCAGCTTCTCAGAAGCACATTCATAAAACGCAGATGTAATCGTGGCCAAAGCAGGCAACAACTGGAGATTAATACACAGCACACACCTTAAGACAGATGTAGACAAATACACATGGACCTCTTGTAACTCACCTGTTGGAGCTGGCAGATGGTTCTGCCCTGGAGAACTGGTAATAACAGAACAATAGCCAATTAAGGAGTGACAGAGAAGCTGGTGGGGGGGGGGCAGTTTACGGATAGATTCAGTCAATTAGTCAAATGCTCCATTAGGAGCATGGCCAGAGATACCATGTTGATTGCCTTCTATTATCCACATCAATCAAATGTTTTTGATTGCTACCATGTGATTATACGTTAAGAAGTCTTAGCGTTTCATGAGAATCCCCATTGGACAGCTTAACCTGGGGCAAACTAAATTGTAGGTATTAACTGCAAATGCAGAAGCTAGAAAAGAGAAGAGGTTGTGTGACATCCATGGGAACCTGTAACCTTGTGAATTTGCCTTATTAGGCATTGTCTGTACAAGTGTACACACACACACACATATCTATACAGACTCACATAGAGAAATCTTCAAAAAAGCTAAGAAAAACTTGGAGATAAGACAGTGTCTCCCCCGCTCACACACACACAAACATATAATACAAACATGTTCATGAATTAAACATGCACAAGGGTGCATGCCAAACCGCATACACACACACCCACACACACAGCATGCTGACTCTGCCATCTATCTCCTCTATGTACGACACACGCGGGTTCATACACACCGTCATACATTCGTTGTGTTGAGATCAAAGATACGCCGTCTTCAGATGTGCCCTTCCCTTCTGCATGACCTTAAGCTGTCAGTGTTATCTGCTCCAGACATACACACAAACACACATAGAGCAATCCCATAAACTCACTTTGCCTCAAACACACACATATGCATACTAACGAATCTCATGGAGGCAATTACAGAGCTGAGCCCTTCATGTTGGCTGGCTATCAAATGCATTCCTCCCCTCTCACAGTACTGTGTTAGTGCTAGCAAGATTGCTACCTTCACAGCTCTGTGTTCACAGCCTATATGACTGACTAACACAAACCTAACAATTTGCTTCTTGTTTGCTTTCCTGTCAACTGCTGTTGATTGGAGGTTTTAACACTATTATACCCTTAAGTGTCCATAACTCTAAACGTTTGATACACTCATTCCTGTGCAGCTGTCTCCGTCCCTGTTGTTCTTTCTCCCATTGTGAGCTGGCTCGTGTTTATTAATGCCTCTTCAGCTGTATGTGTACCCACAGTGACACCTTTACATTGGCACAAATAAGAAGTAAAGCAACTTGCTGCTTCTCGTCACATAACCTGGTAACAGCAACCATAGCAACCCATCGCAGCCAGCCACTTTGCATACAAATGATTGTGACAGAAGTGTATACGCATGTGTGAGTATGCATGACAAGAGCTGGTGCCAGTTTGCTGGTGGGTGGCAATACAAATTTAGTTGTGTGTTAGTGTGTTCATGTATGTGTGTGCATTCTCATACACATGCATGTGAAGGGGAGAGAGAAAGAAATAGAGAATAGTGACAGAGCACAGAGACCAATTAAATTTTTACTCGCCCTTTGATATCAGTGTGAATACACTATGAGTTGAGGCCAGCACTTGATCTGTGCTCGGTGCTTATGTTCCAGGATTTTATGCATGAAATTCAAAAGAGTAGGAAATCCTACTTTGTGTCTCCTGTAGTTTCTTAATAAACACCATCTTCTTGTCAGGTTTGATTGATAATGTGCATTAACAATACAGAAATCCCTCGCCATATCGCGGCTCACTTTTCGCGGTCTCACTGTATCGCAGATTTTTAAATTGTAAAATACGTAGCGTACAGCAGATGAGTAGACGCACATATGGCAAACGCAGCTACGGCCGCTTCCGCTTGAGCTCGTCGGTCTGATTGATTGGCGGTGATCGAAACCAGCCAGAACCTGCAGTCCCACATGGTGAGTGTTTACTGGAAATAACCGTCAGAGAACCGGTGACAGTCTGTAGGATTACCCGTAACATCATCATCAGTTTCCCGGTAGGCAGCCGGACGTCCTCGGTGTCGGTGTGTTTAAAATACGTCAAAGTTTTTCCGAAGTGGGCGTTTCAAGTGGATCGCTGCGTCGCTAGTTCCATTATCGGACACGGCTGTAGAAGCTTCTCTTGATGGATAGGTTTAAGAGCGTAGAAAGTGTTTAAGGACGAGTTAATAACAGTGTGGGGAGGGTTTATAAAGCCTTAATATACATACAAATGATGAAATTCTGGAAATAGACGAGGGACTACTGTACTGAGGCATATTGTGTCCTTTCTGTACATGCATATCACCACTTCTCAGCTCTTGTGCAGGCACTCAAACTATGCAAGGATTATACTAAATACATTGTAAGTATGTGTTCATGTTTAATGCCTCATTATCATAAACGCAGGAGCTGAAAGCCAAACTGGCAGAGCTGGAAGGTGCTGTCAAGTCAAAGTTTAAGGCGTCCATCACTGCCCTGGAAACCAAGATCCTGCAGCTGGAGGAGCAGCTGGAGCAGGAAGTCAAGTAAGTGTGTCCAGCTTAACTGTTCTCATCCATTTTACATCCACCTGAGTAGAAAAGTAGAAAGTACAGCTGGTAATATTTGTTCTAACCGTTTTCTGTGTTTAACCTCCAGGGAGAGAGCAGCAGCCAACAAAATCGTCCGACGCACGGAGAAGAAACTGAAGGAGGTGATGATGCAGGTGGAGGATGAGCGCCGTCATGCCGACCAGTACAAGGAGCAGGTATTGACTCACAAGACTCAAACTGACACGTTTGGAAAGATTCAATTTCACTTCAGATGATTCTATTTAGATTATCCAGCCAGCTTTCTACGACCTCTCACTGTCTCCGTCTGTCTGTCCTCCTGTCAGATGGAAAAAGCCAACTCTCGTATGAAGCAGCTGAAGCGTCAGCTGGAGGAGGCCGAGGAGGAGGCCACCAGAGCCAACGCCTCTCGCAGGAAGCTGCAGAGGGAGCTGGACGACGCCACCGAGGCCAGCGAGGGTCTCACCCGGGAGGTCAGCTCCCTCAAGAACCGCCTAAGGTACGAAGAGTGTTAGAGGTGTTCTCAGATAACACAAAGCTGGAGAGTGTGAATGGGATCCTCTTCTGAATGACTCAGCCATTTTAGTGAAAGGTGTCAAGTCAGTCATTTCCATATTTATGTATTATCTAAATTATCTGTTATTTATAAGCTTGTGTTCATATAGGAAAGGCTTATATCTTACTTGCAGCATGTTGTGCAGTTAAAGGAATAGTTCAGTGTTTTAGCAGCCATTTAGTTTGTTTAACCTTTAGTTGAACAAATGTTAAAACAACCGCGTGGTTAGCGTTGTGCTACTACACTCATCCAGCAATTGGACATGAAGAAAAAAGTTCCGAATACAATTAACTAAATAAAATGTGTATCAGTTAAACAAGTTCCAGCATGATCAGGTCAGTCTGCCTTAGAGATGATGGTAGACATCTTTAAACTCTAAGCTAAGCTAAGCTAGTCTCTTTTTGGCTCTAGCCCAGGGGTGCCCAATCCTGGTCCTCGAGGGCCACTATCCAGCATGTTTTAGATGTCTCCCTCTTCCAACACACCTGATTCAAATGATCAGGATCGTTATCAGGCTTCTGCAGAGCTTGATGATGAGCTGATCATTTGAATCAGGTGTGGGCACCCCTGCCCTACCCGAACCAGAGTCTGTATCCCATCCCTACTTTCATCTCTAACTCTTCTACCCCCTACCTGAACCAGGGTTTGTATCCCCACCCCACTTTTCCTGGTGCAGTTGGTGAGAGACAGGGGTAGGTGATGCTAGTGCTGTTTGGGTAGTGTCTTTCTTGTTAATGTGTTAAGTGTTCTTACCTTGTAATATTGCGGTTGTTTCCTTGTTGTAAAGCGCTTTGAGCTGCAAACCTTGTATGCAGGGCGCTATACAAATAAAGTTATTATTATAAATAAACCCACAACACAAGGTTGCAGAGGTTTGGCATTGCACTAGTAAAAGTGGACCTGAACCATGCTAAATGTGTCTCGGCCTGCACTGCATATTGACATTTAAATGTCCACCAGCTACTCTGCTTTCAGTCAGCTGCAGTCCCACTCTGCATCATTACACTAAATGCAACACTTTGCACCGTGCATGCCATTACAACGCTTCCTCTGACTAATGGAGGTTGTTTGGAGCACATTTAGCCACTATTCCTCTGCCACTTGCGCTCTTATGCTGCTTTTAATTGCTCCAATTTACCAATACGGCTGAAGCAGGTGATAGCAGGGAGAGAATAAACAGGAGAGAACCCAACAGAGGTACCTGCCCTTGCTTGTCACAGCCACCCCGGGCATCGGCTAAGGCTCAGGGTTGCTATGCAAACGAGTGACAGCCGAGCAGCAGCCGCATGGGGCATGGTCCGCTCCGCTAACGTGGAGATGAGGGTTTACTTCGGGTAGCGAGCTAGTAACGTTAGCCACTACCCAGCCAGACGAGGCGAACCAAGCAGATAACGTTACAACCAGCACCGAACCAAATTCCTCCGAATACAGCGACGCCAGGCTGCCTTAAAAACACCGTGTGAATCCCCGGGAAAAGAAGCAGATTCCCCGCATTCTACCCCAAAGCAGCGCTAACCGGAGCTCCGCTAGCTAGCATAAGTTAGCACGTTAAAACAGCCGTTAGTTGGGTAAATACAAGTAACGTTCGCTAAAAATAGCAAGTTATCTCCGCCGCTGTGTTGGCGTGGTGGAGTAACACCGCACTTAAACTCACTCTTTGTCGACTGGCGAGGCGCTCATATGGTAGTTTGACGGCTTCCTTCCCAGTCCGGCGTCATAGCACGGGGCTGTGCGGGGGAGCCAGCAAGGGTCGAGGGGGGACGGCGGGCGGTCGGGTTTGTGGCGGACGGTGGAAGTCGGCTGGAGGAGAAGTTGCTCCCTTTCAACATGGAGAGTGCGGAGCGGTCTGGATCCTCCTGCTGCGGGTCTCCAGGCTGCTGCTCCGCGGGGAGCTCTGGCGACACCTGTGGCCGCGGAGCCGCACGACACCTGCTGCATGCTACTGCACACATGCACCATGGAGATCTAGGAGGTACGTGACCTACTAAAGAAAACACTATTAATGGACATTTTCACCATAACATAACGTGCATTTAAGCCCATTGATCACTTAAATTGTAGTGCATTTACCACACAATGCACGGGATTACACTGAAATGCAGTTTTACTCACTGTGCACCTGCAGCCTGCACAATATATTGACTAATTTATACCAAATGCAGTTCAGGTTTTTAATTTAATCCTATTTTAGTTTATTCTCTTGTTTTTACGTTGTAAGGCAAGTTTATTTGTATAGCACATTTTCAGACACAAGGTAATTCAAAGTGCTTATACAGAAACAGGAGAAAGAAGACAAAATATACAGCACAACACAGGCAGTAAAAGCAGTCAATAAAATAGAAATAAAAGACACTATCTATTATTACTATTATTAAAATAGTAATAATAGAATCATTAAAACAGAAATTAAAAACAAAATTATTAAAATAGTAATAGACTAAAAATCACAGTGCAGTGTAAGATAAATGTGATTTAATAAAAGGCAGTTGTAAAAAGAAGTTGTAAATACTCTGATCAGCATTTTTAGTCTTTTACAAACTTTACATTCTAATGGTTTTATTTTCAATGTAATGTTTAATTTAAAATTTTAACTAATGTTTTGCTCACTGTGCACCTGCAACTGGCAATAAAACTTGATTAAATTTTTATTCTTAGGGCATTTCAAGTTTTAATTTATTCTTATTTTACCTCCAGCTCTTCCTATTTTAGTTGATTGACTTGTTTTTTACTTTGTAAATACTCAGAATTTTTATCATTTTACAAACTTTGCCTTTTAATAGTTTTATTGTCGATGTAATGTGCAATATTTCATTAATATTTGTAACATTTTTTCTGGTGAAATCTAGTTTTACTCACTGTGCACCTACAACTGGCAAAAAAAACATGATTCGTTTTTATTTTCAGGGCATTTCATGGATTTAATTTAATCTTATTTTACCTCCAGCTGCTCTTGTTTTAGTTGATTCATTTGTTTTTACATTTTAAATG
>OMNN01018977.1:4003-28526 GCA_900302755.1 Chromis chromis
GACGTAACGGTCCTCATAGTTGTTTTTTCCATTAAGTTAAACACTTAATGGAAGTTAAACACTTCTTATTAAAAATGTATTTGATCAAAATTACTTTCTCCGTAACCAACTTAATGGATCAATACAATGGGATATATCATAGTTTTAATGGCAAAACCACACCAGTTTTGTGTCTATGACACGGACTAATAGAAACAATCACTGTTACCAAGGATATGTTATCTACTGATAATTCAACAGAGAAAACATTACAAAGTGCATTCAGGGTAAATTTTCGAGGGCCTTATCCCCATGTGGGATAGGTGGTTGATCAAAATAAATTAAAGCATATGAAAGGTCTCATTTTTACATCAACATTAAGGCCAAGTTCATTCACTGAAACTCTGAAATCCAAGTTTCAGTGAATGCCAGTACAGCACTGGGTTAATGAGAAAGCAAAATTAGCTGCCTGTACCGGCTATACTCACAGTAGCCAGTCAGCTGTGCAGCCGCTGTTGAGTGTCACAGAGAGAGCAAAGGACACAGGTTTGCATGCCTTCACTTGAAGGGGGTGCACGCACAGATCACAGGACCTGAAGCTTAGCTTGTTGTTTCCAGCTGGTTGTCGGCGTCTTTAGTCTGAGTTTATTAAATACCTTCAGTATGAGACAACAGCAGGATGAATATGAGCGTCTCCAAAGTGAGAGAGGTACACAATTTTATACACACAGCTGAACACAACACAATACAGCAATAACTTCCTTAATTACTTACAATTATAAATTATCCCCGACATTGAGACGGGATCGATCAAAATCTAATGTTAAGTTAGACAGACAGATAGAATAGATAGTGTAGAGAACACTGCATAGTTCTCTACACCTCAGACAGGTCAGCTGTCATGCAGTCAGTTTTTCAGGTACACTTAAATTATTTAAATTAATTAAATGAATCATTTTTTCCTGATAGGCAGATTCTTCCATTCCACAGCAGGATATTTGCAGCTGTGATATTGTTGTCATAATGCGACTTCTCTAATCAATAAAGTAACTACCAAGATTTGGCAATAACTAGTCGACTAACAATGAAAACTAATTTTATTGTACCATAAGTTGTATGGAGATAAATTATTATTACATATAGACAGAATTTATATGATGCCTACAGGCGACATTTTTTTCCTGAAATAAACAGCAGCATCTCAAATAGCTCAAATGTTAACTGTGCCAGTGTTAGCCTCTGTACATCAGATAGTATCATTAAAACAAGAAAACAAGGTAAATCAATATGACATTTCTTAACTCTCACGCTGACATAGTTGTCATCTAGACTATATACAACAAAAGCATAATAAAATTGTTGAGATTCAAATTTTGGTTTTGATGTGCCACCCCAAGATATTGAATGACCTCATTTTGCCACCCTATGAAGAATTTCTGGGGGCGCTCCGATGATACGGAGTGAAGTTAGGAGTTGCACTGACTAAATAAAAATGTAAAATTTTTTACATTCTTTAATTTTAGAGCAAAATTCTTATTTTTTCAGTGCATAAAATATAAAGTAACAGTGAGTTAAACTTTGAAGAAAGGCTCATTGTAAATGTCTGTTTTACAGAAATGTCTTTATTTCTTTTCATATCAAATCTTTTCATAGGTGCCAATCTTTTTGCACACAGTTGTACATTTCTTATAACCTATGGCAAACCACTGAGTCATTGCAAAGAGGGTGTAGGTTTCTCTGCATATAGTGTTTGGTTGGTGCCTTTAAGGAGATAGTTCCCTATTATGGATTTATCCCTACTTGAGATTTAAAGAGGAAGAGACCATGTGTTGTGTTGATGTGTGATTAAGAACTAGATAGGGTAAACACTAAAGTAAGGAGGGACTGTCTTGTGTGATTAGGAATTACAAACCATACCAATTTTTGTCATGTAAGTTTTGGACAATTACAGATATTCAGATTTTCTTTTCATAGTGGTTGTACAGCATACAGTATGTTTTTTGTGTGTGTAATTTTACAGAAACATGTCAAATGCACTTGGTTTTTACAGTTATATGCTTACAAATATATGTAAACTGGATTTGTGTAACTGAAAAAGAATATTTTACGACAAGGTTAGTGGTGTCTGCTGAGTTAGCAGAACAAGACACCCAGTGGTGGCTAGTTCACCAAAAGTCTGTGCTTCAGCAATGAGAATTGTCCCTGAGCTTTTGCTTATATTGTTGCATATTAGTGAAGTTTTATTTCACCACATCTAAGATGGTACAGGTTTTTTTTTTTTTTTTTTTTTTTTAACCAGTTTCTTATTTTGTATCCTTCTCTGAATTTAATCACTGCCTTCCCCACGTGTTTCACACAGGCCTTTGTTTTACTACATTCCAAAAAGAAATATTCTCTGTTTGAAACGTAATAAATGATTACTTAATTCCTGATGCCAAGTTGAATTTTCTCTCTACCAAAATGGATGCATTGTATCTTAAAAATCAGAGTACCATTCTCTTGTATTTCACCCTAGCCTTTTTTAAAGTTAGATAATGTTCTCAACAATGTATATTTTCTGGGTTTATTACATGCAGCATACTGGTATAATCATTGGTTAATTTTGTAATGTATGTGAGAAAAAGGAAATCACTGAAGCTGTCATAAAATCTCTCTCCACATGTTGACAAATATTCCTTAGGTTTGTTACATATGAAACCTCAGAAGTCTAAATCTGTGTTTTTTATACTGTTACAGGCAAGCTGCAGTTTCAGTGGTGTTTCCGTGGTGTTGACTACTTATTTCCTTGATGATGTGTCTCCAAGCATATAAAAAACCCCATATGGAACCATGAACAAGGTAAAGAAAAACAACTTGGCTTTCACCAGAGAGGGGGGTTCTTTAAACTTGAGTGAGAGGAGTAGAGTAAGGGCAAGGTTTAAGCAGGTGATTATGGAAAAGGAAAGGGGAAAAAAGTGATTATGTTGGGGTCGGACAAGGGTGTGACCTGCTGTCTGGACGGATCAGCTCTCAGCAATAATTATAAGATGATTATAAGAATAGAATCAGTTACTGGCGCTGTTGTTTTTCTGTGTGCTAATGTGTGCTCTTTGGAGACACACATGGATCCTGCTGATGTCTGATGCTGCAGGTATTAAACTCAGAGTCAGTAGTTCCAAACAGCTGGATGAAACATTGGATTACATTCAGTACTGGTGAGTATCTTTAAGCTTTTGGTGTCTGTTTCATCGCAGTAAGTTTTGTTATTATGCACATTTCATTTTGCTGCCTAATAGATTTAAGATTGTAGAGCAATGCACGTGAAAAAGGTGTGTTGTGATTTTGGCACACAAACTGTTATTAAGCGCCCCTGTGATGTTTTTGGATGAAATGTGGAAAAATCCTCTCTTAAATAATTTCACAAAGTACCGCTGCTGGTGTGTGTCTATCTGTTATAGTGATGGCTCAGTTTACACTTGTGCCGTGTTGAAAGTTAAACAGAAACGTTACTAGGTCCAACCTAGTAAGATTGCCGGCGCAACTTTTATGGATAAGCGACCAGAGTGCACTTTCACACATGCAACCGACCCGTTTAGTAGCTATCAGATTAATGGAACAGAGTGCATGTGTGAAAAGGGTTTTGGTACCTGAAGGAAGACAAACAACAATAAAACCTCCAGCCTCATTGTTTGAACTCAGCAACAGAGGAACAGGCACCTGAGACATATACTGCAAAGCTGGATTTGAGGTTATCGAGGTAACTTCAACTTTAACTCTTGGTTTTCAGTATTACTTACTATGACAGTGGTTTACTTCTCACCACCCTAACCCACCATGGTAACTTCTGCAAAACACTTAATCTGCTCCAGAGCAGGTTATGTTTGAGATAAGATACAGTATGAGTGCATTAAAAAGCCCCTCCTACTGACCAATCAGTTCTCTTGGAAAAATGTCATCAGCATTAGAAGATCCAATAGAGCTCAGTGCACAGATAGTAAGAGAAGACGTGTTTTTAGAGATGCAAGCGATTTCAAAGTCTTTTTATTGTTCTATTTGCCTTTGTAGAGTGATATTATCTAAAAACAGGAACTGAATAAGACACTAAAGCCTTGCACTTGTTGATGTTATAAGAATTGCAGTGTCTATTTATCGATATAAATAGTGCATTTATATTTGCTCTTTACCTGCTCCCAAAACTGTCCAAGCAGCAGGAAGAATAAAACTGTAACATAAAAGGATAACAGCTGTAATTTCATTATACAATCTCATAATATGCGACGATAATAAAACTGAATCTTGACTAAGAAACCCATATCTTATACACAAAGGGACAGTGATACTGATAAGCATATTAATTACACTTTACACATCTGCAGCTTATGCAGCTTTCTTTCCTCACTTGCAGCTGTGCTGTTTAAAAAAAAAAATTTGTGAGGGAGAGTTTTTCCTTTATTTATCCTTTATGTCTTGAGCCAGACTCAAACTCATGACCGCTGCTGGGGGACTGAGCCCATGTGGTATCGCCATGAGCTAAATAGCAGCCCAGCTGTGCTGTTTGTTTGTTTTAAAACTTGTATTACATTTTAAAGTCCTAACATTGGTTTAGGTTTATTATATGTTGTTTTTGAGAAAAATATATAAAGTTGTACACACATATGTGCAGCCTCTTATACGATAGGAGAGTCTGCCTACATAGCACGTTGAATCATGTGTTTGTTAATTTTTTACTTGCTGCCAAGACTGTTCAACACCACCAGAGCTGCAGCTGAAAGAATAATGCTAAAATTATCTTAGGCTTACACCAGAATAATACATCTAAGCAACAAATTCATTTAATAGAATATACAGTTGTAATTACAGTCAGATCTAGAGTGCTAAGAGTTTGGTAGTGATACTGATAGGCCTGTTTTAACTTGTGCATTCGAACAGTCTGCAGTCTTTAGCAGCTTCCCCTCCTGTTTTGGCTGCTGCAATTGTGTTACTTTTAGTCTGTGTTGTGTGTTTAAAATATTCATATTTTCATAAAATTATAGTTTGCTCTTTGTTTGTAAAATTTGCCACTCTGATGCCAGTAGACCTGTTCATGTCTGTGATTGTTCATCTGTTGCCAATTCCACCTCTTTTATGTGAACGCACTCATATCCAGCGGGGCCATTTTAGGGTGTCTATATTTTGCTGACTAGCGAGAGACGATTGGATGTCATGCTAACGTAACATTGTAATTTGGTAGTATAGAATAGAATAGAAAGTACTTTATTAATCCCAGGTCTGGGAAATTATTTTGTTACAGCAAGAACATGACATTAAACAGAAGACATAAGAAAAAGTAAACAGAAAGGAGCAAAATCCTATTATGTGCATAAATATGAGCAGTGCAAACAGAGAGGTAATCTGGAGTGTGCAAAATAATACTTTGTACAATGTAGTAATGTGGTAATGTGCAATAGTTATATCAGTGCAACTTAGCAGTGCATACAGAGTAGACTAAGGGCTACAGAGTGCTCTCTGCTCCCTTTTGAATGGGGTGAGGCATTAGAATTAGAGTTATTGCTCTGGGCAGGAATGATTTCCTGAATCTGTCTTTGCGGCAGCGCAGCTGAATCAGTCTGTTTGAGAAGGAGCTCCGCTGCCTGTCCAGGAGGTGGTGGAGAGGGTGGTCGGGGTTATCCAGAATGGTTTGTTCAGAGTCCTCCTCTCCACCACATCTTCTATGGTGTTTGGTTTGCAGCCAATCACGGAGTCAGCCTTCCTGATTAGGTCAAGGACTTGGACTTGGTCTTGGCCACATTCAGGAGCAGATGGTTCTTCCCAGACCACTCAACAAAGTCACTCACCAGCACCCTGTACTCCTCCTCCCATCCACCACTAATACACCCGACCACCGCAGAGTCGTCAGAGAACTTAGGCAAGTGGACTGACACAAAAGTTGTACTGAAAGTCTGAGGTGTACAGGGTGAACAGGAATGGAGAAAGCACAGTGCCCTGCGGTGCTCCTACGTCACTCACCACCACGTCAGACAGAGCAGTGCCAAGTCGGACAAACTGTGGCCTGCCAGTCAGGTAGTCACTGACCCAGGAGACCATGGGTGAGTCTACCATCATCGTCTGCAGCTTCTCTCTCAGCAGAAGTGGCTGGATGGTGTTGAATGCACTGGAGAAATCAAAGAATGTGATTCTCACCATGCAGTCAACACCATCCAGGTGTGAGTGAGCTCTCTGCAGCAGGTAGATGACAGCATCCTCGACCCCCAGACGAGGCTGGTAAGCAAACTGCAGAGGGTCCAGTGAAGATTTCACCTGCGGGATGGGGATGAGATGGGCCAAGACCAGCACCTTCATCACACGAGATGTGAGGGCTATTGGTCTGAAGTCTTTGGGATTGGACTATAACTACTATACAATGCCACAGATGACAAGTGAAAGATATGAACGGTTGTTGGCATGCTGGATGCTGGCATGTCAGTTATTGCTGAAGCCAGGGGTTTGAATGTCTATTTGTTATCTAAGAAATTGTTCTAGACAGCATAGTACAACACACAATCTGTCACATAATGCTCTGAATGGATGTATGTATGAATGGGATGTCATGTGATCCTGTCCCCAGAAATGTACTCCAACTTAGCCAAGCCCTTCAGTAAGAGAGGAAGGTCATTCCATAAGTCAGCATTGACAACCACATTAAATCTGTGCATCCACGTTACTGACTTGTGACTATAATCTTAATGCCAATTTTCATTTTCCACTAGTTGTACTTGGTTGTTTCATGACATCTGTTCTGTTGTAGAGAAGCTGTTTGTTGGATTGAAAAATACTTATTCCCCCATGTTAACAAGAATGGATAGCATTTAATGAAACATTACATGTTCTGTTACTGTTTTTGTCCAGTATAAATTGGATACTATATTACTTCACTATGAAGTGGCAGCTATGAGATGGACTGAGAAATGTGGAATTGACAAATGTTAACCAAAAGTTGTAATAAAACAGCAGGGCAACAAGTTTTCTGAGAAATAAAGTTATTAATACAGTGACAGGTTTGACATGAAATGCACCTAAATGACATTGGTTAGACCCACGATACAATGGTTCAAGTCTATAAAACATTGTGGACCAATCTACATCAATATGACTGTAAATACTGTAAACTTGTTGTTATAGTACCAGTGGTGGTTGTGTTGCCTAGATTCTATTTGCAATGACACAACCTAAATATCTATTACTATGTGGAAAAAACAAATACTACTGTGGCATAACCACTAATCTAATGTGTTGTTATTTGAGACAAAACTCCAAAGAATTCTTATACACAGTTTGCCAAGTGTTATGACCCTAGGTCTTTACTATGTTGTTGATTAATTTGTGAATAAAGATGGCAGGTGTCTCTCTCCTCCCCACAGCCTATGTGTTTGAGGGCAGGATATGATCTGGAACAGGTGGAGCCATCAGATTGGTGGATGAGGATGAATTGCAGATACTGGATTGGCCAAGACGACTGAGCAGCCTTTTTAAACCGCAGAAGCAACTCCTCATTCTCTCTCTCTTCCACCTTCCAACAGAGAAGCCAGCCGACTGTGTGTGCAAGCTAGAATTGTTTGTGTGTTAATTGCCAACCGTGTGTTTGTATGTTAGTGTGAGGCGCCGTCAATTGTGATAGGGTTGCACTCGAGTGATTTATGGTAAATTTTCACTTGTAAATATTTGAACTGTCAGTACCAAAGTGAGCATAGCTGTTTGTTTTATCCCAGTTTTCTCTTGTTTTGGCTCAGCAGTTAAAGGTTAGAAACCTGTCTTCTGTTTGGTCTTTGGTTTTCATTTGAAATAGGGAATTTTCAGGGTGCTGGGGTATTTTTGTTTGTTGTTTTAAGGCTCTGCTCTACCTGTAAAATAAACGTCTTTGTTTGAACTGACATTTTGAGTTGGCTGGCCTCCCTTGGGAGTGGGAAGAGTGGGACACACATGCTACGGCCAAGATTCCCTAGGCTTGGCTGTAACACAAGCAAATACAATCATAACAGGCTTGTGGTACATTGCGACATGCATTTCATTGTTTGCCATATATAGTATTTCTATAGTGCTGTTTCAGTTGGCCTTATTTTAATTTGCTCAGGACATTATTAGAGTCTCTCTGTAAGAGAGAGGGTTTAGTTATAAACATGCGGTTTCATGGTTGTGTTAATGCACAATCTATAATATACTAATTGTATTTTTCTTAGTGAATTTTATGAAATATTTTAATTTAACTCTATTCCCACACAGCTGCCAAGCCTTACTGTTTGAGTTAGCGAGGTAATCAAACAATACACTTGACACCTAACAATGTCTTCTATTAAATCGTATTCTTACCTTTGTGAAAATGAGTGTTGCGTTGATACCCTTAAATAGCTGGCTTACTCTATCATTTCTACTGCTAAGTCATTCAGAAACTGAAAGAAAATTTCGCAGAACTTTTAGTCGTGCACTTAGTTGCCAGATTGAACTGGTTTGGGTTGTAGACTTTTTCCTTCTTCAATGTTGACCACATGTACAGTATGTTGTCAAAAAATGAAAAGCTTCAGGCTCACCTCATCTGCATCAGTTTGCAAATGGAAGTTAACTAGCAAAGACCACACCATCAATTTGAAGATTGATTATTTATTGAATGCAAATGAGCATTATGTTGCTAATGACTAGGTTGAGCTGTTGTGGTGTGGGGGAAGGCTTCATCAGGGGTCAGTAGTGGCTCCCTGGCCAGCACACCCCGAAGGAAAAGAAGAAGAGAGGAAGAGGAGGCAGAAGTGAAAACAGAGAGGGTGGTGCATGGGAAGCAAGAACGCACAAGTGGGAAGGGCAGAGTGGTATGTATAGGCACATGACAGGAAGGGTAGTGATTGAGGTACGGTCCTGCTCCTGAACATCAGCTAAAGATTTTATCTTCATTTAAACCCAGGGAACTATCACCACATGTAATCCTGAATGCAAGACTGCTTTTCCATATTTTCACATTAAGTGTCTAGCACACCCAGCTGAGTAATGGTCTAACACTTGAATGGACCTTCGACAGAACCAAGCTCAGGGAGGGTGGCCATCTGCCTTGACCGGTTGGGCTGGGAATGAAGATGATGGGGGAGGGGATAGCAGGAGAGGTTAGGGTGGGGATGGCAGGACAGCAGGTGGTTAGGCCAGCAGCTGCAGATCAGAGACGTGGAGCTCCAGATCCAGAGACATCTGTGAAGAGCACAAGCAGGCCACAGTACAGCAGGTGGAGAGGCCAGCAGCTGCAGATCAGATGGTTTCACTCAGGGAAGACCAGCCACCTCCAGAAGAGCAACCAAAATTGCAATTACTCCCTGCTTAACTTCCACTTGCTCCAGTGTACACATGTACTTCAAAAAGTTCCCTTGGTCCACCTATATGTTCAAGCTTTGCTATATCTTCGCGGAAGAAAGTCACATCCTGAGCCTCCAGATACTCCTCGACACCATGTATGACTTCATCATCACTCTGAAATTGGTGACCACGCAAGTTGAATTTAAGGTTGGAAAACAGAAGTAAGACGGTGCAAGGTGCGGAAGTAAGGTGCATGGGGAAAAAGTTCAAAGCCGTTTCTGCCACTCCCACCTGTGCTGTGTGGACAGTTGCATTGTCCTGGAACAACAGCACACCAGCTCAAAGTTTTTCTCTCCTTTTTTTCTTTGATTGCTTCAAATGTTTGAGTTGGGTTGGGGTCATAATCAGTCTTGTCTATTGGGGCCAATACGGTAGATCATACACCTAGTCTGTGCTTGCTAAAAATTCGCGAAAAATGCAGGATCACTGGCTAAGTGAAAAAGCTGATGAGATCCAGGCCTATGCTGATTGAAATGACAGCAAGAACTTTTACAGCCCTCTTAAGGCCATCTATGGCCCTACCATGTCTGGATCATCCCTCTTCCTCAGCACAGATGGCACCAGCCTGCTCACTGACAGAGAGAAGATCCTCCAGCACTGGGCTGAGCACCTCAACAGTGTCCTCAACTGCCCCTCAGCCATCAGTGATGAAGTAATTGCACGCGTCCCTCAGGTCCCAGTCAACACTGCCCTTGATGAGCCACCAACTGAAGCAGAGGTCATCAAAGCCATCAAAGGACTTCCACATGGCAAAGTATCTGGTTCTGATGCCATCCCAGCTGAAATATACACAGCTGGTTTGCCACTTCTGACCAACCAGCTGGCTGATTTATTCTGCACAACGTGGAAGGAAAGAAAGCTGCAGCAGGAGTTCAAAGATGCCTCCATCATCCATCTGTATAAGTGAAAGGGCAACAGGCAGGATTGTAACAGCCATAGAGGTATCTCTCTACTGTCTGTGGTTGGGAAGATCCTGGCCAGAGTCCTGCTGAATCGCCTAACTGAATATCTTGAATCACAAGACCTTCTACCAGAGAGCAGGGGTTGTTTCAGGCAGGGCCGCAATACAGTAGACATGATCTTTACTGCTCGTCAACTCCAAGAGAAGTGCAGAGAGCAGAATGTTGGACTATACTCCACCGTTGTGGACATGACGAAGGCTTTTGATTCCGTAAGCCATGAGGGCCTGTGGAAGATTATGTCCAAGTCTGGCTGCCCCAACACTTTCATCACCATGGTCCCTGAATTCCACGATGGAATGCAGGTGCAGGTCCAGGACAACGGTGAATTCTCAGAGCCTAAGTTTGAAATGGAGTCAAATAAGGCTGTGTCCTGGCACCAACTCTCTTTACCATGATGTTCTCTGCCATGCTGACAGATGCCTTCCACTTCAGGAACACAGGGCTCAACCTGCGCTACCACATGGATGGCAAGCTGCTTAACCTGAGAAGACTCCAGGCCAAGACCAAAGTGCAGACAACCACTGTACTTGACTTTCAGTTTGGAAGCATTCAAGGCACCGTCATCTGCAATCAGTCTTAAATGCAACTGAGCATGAACAACTTTGACTTTGGACTCACCATCGGCGCCAAAAAAAATGGAGGTGATATGTCAGCGCTGCTCGCCGGTATAGCGAGATCGGCATGCAGCAGAGAAATAACTCTGCACAAGGCGCTGAGATCTCAGTGTACAGACATAACTCTGCACAACACCGGCGTGTTAAAGGAGTTCATTCCTGACGATTGCAGCTACTAAATTTCGGCCAGCTTCACTCTTGGTACTTCTCGCAGCTGTACGAGTGAAAGTGAAAGTAAAGTTAAAAAAATAAAAAATAAAATAAAATAAAAACAAGCTGGCGATTTTCATTCCATATATTCAGAGTTTCATTCCATATATTCAGAGTTTCATTCCATATATTCAGACTTTCATTCCATATATTCAGACTTTCACTCAACTTGTGCTCCTATCGCCATCATCTGAGTGTGCCAATATCTTTCATCTTAAGATTATAGTTACATTGTGAATGGAGACAACTCTGTCCTGCTCACCGGGTAAATAGCCTCAGATATCATCTAAACAAAATAAATAATAATAATAATAATAAATACCTTTAAGCATTTCATTTTGTAAGCTTGATTTATTCATCTGATGAGATCTTAATCAGTTCTTTGGGGGGTGAAATGTGAGAATATCTTGTGCTTTCCATTCCCATCGAACCTATCCAACCCTAACCCTAAGTCAGCTGGTTTATTCACATAACCTGCATGGCAAATGCATCAAAGTACAGTACACCTTCGTTTGAGAGCAATATGTTTATGTATTATGATATTTTAAACACATACTCAATAGTTGTACAACTTCCAAGTCATCAACTGCTTTCACTTTTATGGAATCAAATTTAAATCAATAAAGAATCATACAAATGTAGCTCTTTAACTCAGGACACCAAGCTGCTGCATGTGCCTGCACTGCCATCTTGACAAATATTTACTTGCTGTAAATGATCTGTAACACCAAACACCACTGCTTTATCCATGTCCCGGAGTGTAACTATCCCATCATTGTGAAGCAGATTGCAGAACTGTAAAAAAAAAAAAAAAAAAAAAAAAAGAAGAGTTTTACTTGGCTCATGAAAAACCTTAACTGTGTTAATATGACACTCCCTTTATTTCATTCTTGAGCATTTTGTAATGCCCCGTGGGCGGACTCTGCCCCTTCAAAGACTCTGCCTGGACCAGCTCACTGATCTAACTGGCAGCAAGCCCAGCATAAGGGGAAGTGACGGCCTCTATCAGATCCTAAAGTGGAAGAGCTGCCAGATGGGCTGAAGTACTCCCCTGAAGTAGGTTCCCCTTGTGCCACCAGGGCAGTTCTGATGCGTCAAAGCATGGACTTCACAAACCTCTGAAGGTGTCCTGTGGTATCAGGCAACAAGATGCAAGCAGCAGATCCTTTAAATCCCGGAAGGGCCATGACGGCATCAACCCCAGGATTCTCAGGACCTGTGCCAGCCAGCTGTCTCCTTTCCTGTGTCACCTGTTCAACCTGAGCCTAGACCTGGAGTTAGTACCAATGCTGTGGAAGACCTCCTGCCTGGTTTCGATTCCCAAGAAGTCATCTCTTTTGGACCTCAATGACTACTGATCAGTAGCTACAAGACCTGTGCACATCCTGAGAGAAGATATTGTCAGGTTGGGGAGTATAAATACTTGGGAGTCTACATTGACAGCGGACTGAATTGGAGGACCAACACTGATGCTGTGTACAAGAAGGGGATGAGGCATCTCTATTTTCTGAGGAAGCTGAGATCCTTTAACGTGTGCAGCAAGATGTTTGGAGGTCTTTTACCAGTCTGTTGTGGCCAATGCCCTGTACTTGAGAGCTGGAGATACCAACAGTATGAATTAAATGATCTGGAAGGCCGGCTTTGTGATTGGCTGCAAACAGGATACCTTTAAAGCTGTAGTGGAAAGCAGGGAACTGAACAAACTGTTGTCCATTCTGGACTATTGTGACCACCAGCTTCACCCACTACTGGACTGGCAGCAGAGTAGCCTCTCTAACAGACTGGCTCTGCTCCGCTGTCACAAGGACAGATACAGGAAATCATTCCTGCCCACTGTTACACCTTACCTCTGGCTGGGAGAGAGCTCTCGGCACCCTGTTTTGTAGCCTGTTTGTTGTTTTTGCACTTATCTTTTATTCTGCTGCCGTTGCACTTATTGTATTACTTGCATACGTTGCACTACTGTTTACAAGCCTTTAATTTCCTCATTCACTGTATATTTTTATTGTTAGCATTTGACATTATGGTGACTTTATGGTGCATTTCTCACTTTAGTAAATTTTTTATTCATAGGTGGTCACTTTACTCTTTCTGCTCGCTACTGTAGCAACATAATCTCCCCTTGGGGATCAATAAAGTATTTCTATTTTATTCTATTCTATTCCATTCCATTCCATTCTATTCTATTCTACAAAATTTGAAGTGTAGCCTGCATTGGACTTGTTTGAAAGACCAAGTCAACAACTTGAACTCTTTATAGCCACGGGCATGTTTCTTTATTTTCTGACATGGGATATGGCACGTTGTCAGCCCTGCACTTTCAGTTATATCAAATCAGAATCACTGGAACTTTCTTTATTGGTTAGTTGGTGCATTACTTTGACTTCATCAAGTTCTTCATGGAAGCAGCACTGTGGTGGGGAGACACTTTAGGTGTATCCCTTCGTCTCCCAATTTGACATTTATAATTTCTGTCTAGAGGTCATACGTCATGCACAACATCATCTGGGCTCTTCACGTGACTAGTTAAAATGTTACTTGTTATGACCTATCACTCATTCTAACTTACACAGAATAATTTTGGTACTAACATAATGTCATCTCTACCGACAGAGACAATACTCTTTTAGCTAAGTCAAGTGATGCATATAACTGGTGGCGCTAGTGTTTTGCAGCAATCTGCAGAGGAGGACTCCCTTGCTGTGTATATTAATGCCAATCAGCTTCCAGTTAGGTTTAAGTGAAGATGACAAAACAAATCCCTGGTAGGACTATCCCACATTCACATATCCAGCAACCACAGATGTGACTGAGAACTTTAATGTCTAATCAAACATAAGCATTATCCTCATGGACAGTCCACATTTGGTCAACCCTAGTCCCAGTCTGGATCCACCCACAACTTAATAAAGGAGATGTGCCCATCCCCTTGTCAGCTGGTGGCCCATAGACTCAAAAAGTTGTTGTAAAAGCCAGTGGTGGCTCAAGCAAGAGTCAGGCAGGTATAGACGTGAGGGACAATCAGCAATCAGTGCAGTATGACAAGGTTCAGTCAGTATGCATTACATCACACTAAATAGCATGCAATATATCAAACATTTGCTATAAAAGCATTATGTCACTCATAGCAATGTAATAAACAAATGCACACTATATAAACACAATGAACAATACAATACTCCTCCTACTCAATGGGAAAGACATGCCAAAAAAGAGAGATTATACAGAGATTTGGAAATGTTGGATACAGCCATGTCACTAATGCCCACCTGAAATGGAAATCTTAACAATGCAGATAAACTCCTAAATGCCCAAAAAGAAAAAGACCCATCTTTTTGGAAATAAAACATCTTAGCAAGTAATGTCTAGAAGACCTGAGGAAAAGACCTTAGGAGGTAAGACCTAGTTTTAGTGGTGCCCCTTGTAATGCTGGTGTGGGCTGTTGTATCATCATTAGTCCCACGTTACTGTAAGCCTGTGCCGTTATGTCTGTGTAAACCTGTTATAGTAGAGTGAGTAGGCCATAAACTGCATGGAAGTGCTTTTCATCAAGACCTGTTTTCACCTTCCTGGCCTGCTCTGATCCTGCTCTATAATTGTTGGAAAGGGGGTGGGAAGTGAGGGGCTTCTTTCCTCTTTCCTCCCTTGCTGGAGGAAGCCTGGGAGGACCAGTTCCAGTCAGCCCTGTGTCTGTCAGTTCATTGTATGTTCATCCTGCCACCATTAACTCAACTCAACTGCCAGTTGGAAATCATAAACATGTCAGTGGGCCAGAGCGACATCTACTGTGTGAAGTACCACTTTACCAGCTTTATGCCCTCTGCCATCCCTTCTGAAATCTTTTGGTTTGGGCAGTAGCAGTGAATGACATTTCCCCCAAGCCAAAGAACACAGAGGTAAAGCCAAGGCCAAAGGGGAAGTCATTTCCCTCATTGCTCAGAGAGGATATACAGTGCTTACTGCACTGTATTTTAAGAGTTACGTTGTCTCACAAACCTGAAGCTTTTGGGCATGTCTGTGTTGAGCATGTAATTTACATTCTCAACTGAAAAAGATCCAAAAGTTTTTTTGCTCATCTTGCTTCTTAACTGTCATGCAATATTTTTAGCATATTTTGTTTTTTGTAACTCTAAAACTGGTAATCATGCCGCCATAAGCCTCTAACAGACATACATTGCATTCCGTTAATCTGATGGCACGAATATGTCGATTTCATGTCTGAATGCACAACTTGGTCACTTTTCCATGAAAGTTTGAACTGTTGTTTTTTTTTTTTTACTTGGTTAGACCTAGTAACATTTTTGTATCACTTTCAACATACAACGTATTACTTTCAATTTCCACATCAATTATTGTCCAAAAACATTACAAAGAGCACAAAATACATGGTTTGTGTGCCAAAATAACAACACACCTTTCTCACCAGCTTTGCGCTACAATTTCAAATCTATTGGGCTGCAAAATGAAATGCCTATAATAATGCAACTTCACTGTAATGAAAGAAATAAATGTGATTTTAATTTTTTATTTATTTTTTGATGGAAGGCCATTATGCACAGTTTTGTATAGTGCAGTTGTATGTTCTGACTGCTGAACTTGATATTATCGGTGATCTGTTGATGGTCATACTGGAAAAGGTCATCTTATTCTGGCGGAGTTGTTGGCAATACAGAAGCACTACAGAATCTGCAGTACAGATTAAGACATATTTTAGCTCATTAAGAAGATAGCACAAACAGCTGTGTTGTGTTAACGCCTGTTTCACCACAGGCTTCCCGTGTCAGAAGTCCAGAGTGATTCATACTGATGTGCCCATGTAATTTCTCTCATTCCCGCAATGACAATGAGTTTAAATGATACAGTGTTTTTAGATTGGTCAAATCACTGTTAGGGATGTGACAGGTGTCCTGATAGTAGTAAAGACATATCCCTACCATCCATATCCAAATCTACACCCATGTCTTTGGCTGCAAGTCAGACTGCTAAAGCCTTATATTAACTTCAGGTAAACTTTAACAAACAGTTTGGTTGGGTACACTGATAGCCCATATGGTTGAGTATGTACAAAGTCAAATGCTGTAAGTGTAGCGGCCTGGGCCCATAGCCATCTGCTCCATGTCTTGCCATCTCTCCTCCCCCTTTCATGTCTCTCTTCACCTATGTCTCTCAATAAACCCATAAAAAGGCCAAAAATTTGAAAAAAAAAAAAAGGTAAACCAGAAACAAATTTTGCCCACCATTATTTATATGTGAATGTGCAATTACATATAAATAATAATAATAATGAATAATGCATTGGTTTTATATAGCGCTTTTCTAGACACTCAAAGACGCTTTACATAGCATTATTCATTTACTCCATACTCGATGGTGGTAAGCTACATACTGTATGTAGCCACAGCTGCCCTTCCCGGGTTGACGGAAGCGAGGCTGCCAATCTCACTAAGCTTCCGAAATCTGACGGGATCGGGCATCCACAGGGCGGTATGGCAGACAACAGTAAAACAGTGAACAGTAACTGTTTCAATATACATGTGGACATGGGTTTTTTTAGGGGTTGATAAATGTCAATGTGACATTTCACTGCTATAATTCATGGCAATATTAGATTTCCTGTTTACTTCTCTGAAGACAATATGAGAAATGAATGGCCAAAATGGCTATTCATGAATTATGCAACTCCATGTTTTTGTTTGGTTTACACTCAGAATGTCCAATCAACATCCTTGGCACTAGGGCCGGCCCTTCCAATAGGCAGTATAGGCAAATGCTAAGGGCGCCATAGCCTCCAGGGGGC
Organism: Chromis chromis; assembly: GCA_900302755.1. Taxonomy (NCBI): domain Eukaryota; kingdom Metazoa; phylum Chordata; class Actinopteri; family Pomacentridae; genus Chromis; species Chromis chromis. The sequence goes on from OMNN01018977.1 coordinate 20,911, forward strand.
GCCAAAATTTGGAATAATATTGGGGCGACCCCTGGAGGCCACAGCACCCCAGGAGGCACCCCAAAATTGCAATTATATTGTGCTAGGGGGCACCACAAAACTGGTAAAGTATTCATATATCATGTTTCTAAATTGAATAGAGTTGCAAGGTAGTTTAATTGGAGTCAAAAGTGAAGGTTTATAAAGGATACAAATGTAGACCAGTGGCAGGTAGCCATGAACCCCGCTAGACTCCACACTCATGGTGCTGAACTCCCATAATGTATTGCAGCACAACAGTCCTGTGCTTTCTACTGCCTCTGCGATCGCTACAATATTAAAACTAGTTATTACTATTAACTCTTAAAACGGAAAAGCTCACATTGATTCAATGATTCAATGGCCAATTAATATTACTACCAAACAATGCTATTTGATTTCTTTTGTAAGCGTATTGTACCAACAGAGCCAATCACAGGACTGAACTGTCGTGCTGCAATGCACCATGGGAGTTCAGGGTTATCAATGTTTTGGTACCCTGAGTGAGAAGAGTAGCGGGGCTGATGACTACCTGTCGTTGATCAATGAACTGGGTGGATTGAAGGGTAAAGCATGTGAAGTACTTTATGATACAATAAATACTGTCTGACTCAAGGGTTTATCATCTACGTGACTTGTTGCAGTATGTGAATCGCTGACAAAGAGGGGTGCCATACAAAATCTTGCCTAGGGCGCCACATTGACCAGGGCTGGCTCTGCCTGTCACTCTATTATTCCAGTTTTCCAGGGATTACAATTTACAGATTTTTTGTTGGCAATGCTTACACACCAAATGATAGCATATTCTGATTGACCTGACTCTTTCTCTTTTTTATAATCCTGTAAATAATAATAATAATAAATAATTTTTTTAACAAATGTTGCTGGATGACTGAGTAACCAGCAAATGACATGGCTTTTCCAGAAAACTGGAAAACTTTATGGGGAGAATCTGGTCTAGTTTGTTGGTAAACCAAAGACATGACAACCAATAATTAAGATCAGGAGGCAAAGCTGCAATTCTACAAGCTTCTCAGCAGTTTCCCTAGAAACCCTCTCAAAACCCAACACCTCTGTCTGCTCCCTGACCACCTGAATTCAAAAAATTTAATAAATAAAGAGGATATAGTCATAAAAACTAAATAAAAATCTTGACTATCTGCACAAAAGAACTGGACAGTTACTTATAGAGTCATCTAACATCACTGCGAGTAATTGGTTTGATAACTCATCATCAGATTGATTTATTATGTCTTACTGAAATCTATTCTGTATAAGGTCTTACTCATCATCAGCCAACTCCATATTAGACCCTACGGATTAAGAATTGGATGTCATTAAAGTTCATGTGCGTGTAAAGGCAGGTGGGCCAATACTATTGGCAATATAGTGTATTGCTCTCATGACAATGCATATGTGATTATGACTATGTGCGTTTGTGTCCCTGGCTACTCAAGGAGTTGATGACAGACTGATGAGTTCCTCACAACAAGAAAAATGTTGAGCAAAGGGCTGGCCATCCGCTCAGCTCTTCTCTTTCCCTTGGTCCAGCAGCCTTCTTCCTGCATGACGCACTAAGCATGGAACACACAAACATCCACATATAAAAAGAGAGACACAAACATAGACACACACACACCATTTGTTTAATTTCAGCACACACTGTAAGTGCTATGTGAAACAAGGTCAGACACTTAACATTCTCTTAAAATCTAAAAATCTGAAGTTATCCTACTTTAAGAAATGTTGGACTGTTAAAAGAACAGCAAAACAATAAGATACTACAAATTCTCTCAAATTGTCATTGCTACTGTTTTTATATTAGTGTGATCATTTAAGGAAATCAGTGTTGAATAAATGTGGCTTTAAAACGTTGGGCTTTCTTTTTTGCTAATGCTTATAGTGCAGGCTCAGGTTATCCTGAACTCTTCCTTAGTTGTGCTGCTACAGGGGGCTGGGGGACTTCCCATGCTGCACTGGGCACCTCTCTTTTCCTCACCTCTCCTTTATTCCCCATACACTGATATTGTATGACACTGCATGTCACTAGTAGGAGAAAATGTTTTACAGCTCAATCAGGACAAAATTGAATTCTTGATTATTGGTGGTGAAATTCAGAGAGAGAAAATAAATGTGAAACTGCAAGCTCTGGTATTTTATCCAAGTCAACAGATAAAATTTAGGAGTCATTTTTGACTCAAATCTCAGTTTTAGCCTCACATTACAAGCATAATGAAGAATACATTTTACCATTTCAATAATGTTGCCAGAGCATGACCTTTCTCTCTTAATTTAAAACAAAGACACTACTGCATGTGTGGACTTTAACCAAATAAAATGGGATAGGAGGGAATATGTTTTGACCGACAACACCACCTGGGGCAGTTTCACCCCCAGGAAATTAAGAGATTTCTCCCGGTTACTCACAGCAAAGACACAGGTTCGCAACACACTAGAGATGTGGTTCAACAATATAAAAATATACCTTTTATTTTCTTACAATAAATGTTAAAATACAGTATGATTAAAATATACCCACAAAAAGTCCCACAAACAGAGCCAAACACAGCAAAACTAATCAGCAGTCAATGAAATTATGCAAAGCAAGTGAAATAAACAACTCAAAAAGCAAATGAATTCCTGCAAAACACATGCAAAATAAAGAAGCAGACTCAAATGAAGAGCATAACAAAACATGGCAAAATCAAGCAAACAAAAACTAAATGAGGCAGCACAAAGCCAACAAAAGTATACCTAAGAGTAAAACAGACAAACTAAGCTAAGCGAAGCTAAGCAAAGTAAAGTGGGCAAAGCTACGCAGAGCTACGCAAAATTAATCAACATGCAACACATCAAGGCTAAGGTACATGCAATACTGCAAGGCTAAGGTACATGCAACACAGCAAGATTGGGTACATGCAATCCAGCAAGCAGACAAAAACTGCTGTTGAGCCAGGTGAGGCGAAGCGGAGCGGAACAAGCAGGGCAGTGCAGAGCAAAGCAAAGCAAACTAGGGCAAAGCGAAGCAAAGCAGCAGAGATTCCACCATAAAGCCGCACTTCAGTCACAGCCTCTGTTAAATAAACCTACATTAATACACAGAAAGCACAGATAAAACTAAGTCACCTACAGCTTATCTACCATTCAGCTGAGGGAGAGGTGCACATTTTCATGTAGCGGCGGCAGCAGGGAACGCCGAATTACGCCGGCCGCGGGCCAAACACACCGGCACGAGGTCCGCAATACATGCGGCTACAAATAAAAGAAAACTGATTAACGACAGGGTGAGTCAACAAGGTAAAACGTTGACATCAAAACAGCTAATGCTAATTTACCTGTGTGGATAGACGCCGGCAAATAAAACGCAGAAGCAAGGCGACAGGAAGTGGGCGGTCTCGGAGCCAAAGAGCAAGAGAGGCCAAGATAGACACTGCACCTTTATAAAGAGTGCCCTCAGGTGGTGATAGGTTGCTAGCACAGCTGATTACAACACAGCACACTCATCAAGCGCAGGGATGAGACCGGTGCTCTCTGGTTTTCCACGATGGATCTAGCCAGCAGGTACAATCAGGTTCCAGTCTCTGAGGCAGACAGGCCGAAAATGGCGTTTTGCACTGCATTCGGCCTCTTCGAATGGAATCGCATGCCCTTTGAACTCTGCAACAGCCCCCAGCACCTTCCAGCGACTGATGCAGAAGATTTTGGGGGAGCAACAGTGTCAGTCCTTGCTCTTGTATCTGGATGACATTGTGGTTTTCTCCTCCACTGTCGAGCAACATCTGGAGAGGCTGGAAGTAGTGCTGGGATGGCTACTACAGTAAGGCCTCAAGGCAAAACTTGCCAAGTGTACCTTCTTTCAGCGTCAGGTGCAGTACTTGGGACATGTGATTTCTGATGCAGGGGACTCCACCGATCCCAGCAAGGTAGAGGTGGTGGCCAGCTGGCAACCCATCTCTGTACTGCTGTTCTTCTTGGCTTTGCCAGTTATTACCGTTGGTTTGTTGAGGGTTTTGCCAAGCTGGCTGCCCCTCTACACATGTTGGTTGCAGAGCTTGGAGGATCCAAGTCCCAGAAGAGGTCACAGCGAGGTATAAATGGACTGGACTGAAGAGTGTCAGCAGACCTTTGAGGCACCAAGAGGTACTTGAGGTCTAAGCTTACCACGGCACCTGTGCTCGCATATGCAGATTTCTCCCTCCCTTTCATTCTGGAGGTCGATGCAAGCCATGGTGGCCTTGGAGCTGTGTTGTCACAGGAGCAGGAAGGCAGAGTGAGACCCGTTGTCTATGCCAGCCAGGGTCTGAGGCCCACTGAGTGCAACATGGCCAACTATAGCTCCATGAAGTTGGAGTTTTTGGCACTCAAGTGGGCCATGACCAAAAGTTTACAGAGTATCTGCTTGGCCATAAGTGTATTGTCTATATGGACAATAATCCACTTAGCCACCTGTCAACTGCCAAACTGGGTGCCACCGAACAACGCTGGGCAGCCCTGCTTGCTTCAGTTGACTTTGACGTCAAGTATCGCTCCGGGAGGAGTAACGGGAATGCTGATGCTTTGTCCCGTCAGCATCCCTCTGGAGTATCGGACATAGAAGCCACGCTCCCTGGCACAGTACTTCCTGAGCCTTTACAGCAAGCCCTGCAGACTCAGAGGACTGAGGCATCCCCAGCTGCTGTTATAGCCCTGCCTAATCATACACTGGCTGATATCTGTGCACTCCAGGAAGTGGATCCCATCATCTGGGAAATCTTACCTTTATGGAAGCAGAAACAGCACCCCACCCAGGAGGAGTGTGAACGATTGTCTCCACCTGCATTGGCGCTGCTCCGGCAATGGGACCACTTGGTCAAGAAGAAGGGAGTCCTGTATCGCCAGATCTTTTGTCCTGATGGTGCAGAGGTAGTACTGCAGTTGTTGTTGCCTAGTGTCTTAAGGGAGGAGGTATTGACTGAGGTTCATCAGATCAGAGGCATGGCCACCTGGGGGTTGAGAGAACCTTGGGGCTCTTGTGTCAGCGGTGTTACTGGCCGCGTATGTCCTCTGATGTAGCCATTGGTGCCATACTTGTGAGAGGTGCCAAGTTGCAAAGGACATTCATTCAACTGCCTGCAGCTCCATGGGACACTTGCTGGCTTCTCGACCCAATGAGATCCTGGCCATGGATTTGCATTGTTGAAACTCACCCACAATGGTACTGAAAATGTCCTTGTCATGACTGATGTTTTCAGTAAATATACCCTCGCTGTTGCCACCCGTGACCAATGAGCCCCTACCGTAGCTCAGGTCTTGGTAACTGAATGGTTCTCGAAGTTCGGTGTCCCTGCCCGCATACATTCAGACCAGGGCCGAAATTTTGAGAGTCTCGTCATTCAACAATTGTGTGCTCTCTATGGGATTGAGAAGTAACGCAACACACCGTACCACCCAGCTGGTAATGGACAGTGTGAACGGTTCAACCGTACCATTCACAACTTGCTGCGTACTCTCCCAGTGTCTCAGAAACAGGACTGGAACTCCTGCTTGCCACAACCATTGTACTCCTATAATACCACTCCCCACCAGGCAACTGGAGAATCACCTTTTCTCCTGATGTTTGGGCAGCAACCGAGACTCCCAATTGATTTTCTGTTGGGACGAGTTCAGGACCCTGTCGGCGGTCAGCGGGCTTGAGCTTGAAGTTCATCAGTTTTATTCTGCAGGGACTGGATATTCAAGAGCATTATAGATTGCTCTATCGCGATATGCGAGAGAGCAGCTGATTTTTCAGCCTCAGATGAGTGCCACCTCTTCTTCCTCGTTTCCTGATCCTACGAGCTCGGCCGCCAGGAATTCCTCAAAAAACAGGCACTTGGACTTCGTTGAAATTTATCGGTTCGAGGTCGGCTGGTGGGTCACGGGCGTTCCACCGTAGAAGCAGCTCCCTTCCATATTAGAGTTGAAAGGGACAGTCAGGAGGCAGGAGTGTGTGTCCGAGTATCCAGGCTAGGTGGAACACCAACCATGTAAGAAATTACAGTGTAGAAATCCATAATCACACATAAAAGATTGGGTACCTGCTTATCTCAGACCTGACAAGGTGCTGAAAAAAAGTCAGACGAGTCTTACCGAAGGGCAGCTGGATGCCCGCAAGTTGTTGCTAGCAATTAGCCAACAAACGTTTCGTATCCTCCTGGCTACCAGGAAAAAAAATATTGTCCAATCACTTTTTTTTTTTTTAATTCCCCAATCTTTGTAAGGTAATTAGAATACTGGAAAAAATAATTGAACATTTATATTTTTATTTTTAAGATATCATGTGTGCACTACAGTGGACATCGGAATGCCATACATGTGAAACTGAACCTTGATGGCAATCAATTGGCACCAAAGAAAATACCAAAAATTCAACATAAGAATGAGTTTAACATCCACATAACTGTCCATCATCACTTTTGTTACCTCCGCCAAGCGAAGAGTCGGAGGTAACGCTTGTCTGTTTGTTTGTCAGTTTGTTTGTTTGTTTGTTTATTTGTTTGTTAGCAAGATAACGTGAAAAGTTATGAACGGATTTTGATTAAATTTTCAGGAAATGTTGATAATGGGCCAAGAAACAGATGATAAAATTTTGATGTCCCCACCCCGCCTCCCCCCGAAGTATATTCGTCATTAAATGGACCTGTATATCCATTGCTGCGGCAATTAATTACAAGTCTTTTAATAAAGAATTTGAAACGTATGGATGACAGAGCATCTTCTTGTACAGTCTCTCTTCATATCAAGCATTAGTTTTAAGCACCATTAGTTATTCTGGTGCATGTGCGGTCACATATTTTAGGCTGCAATGAAATTTTTGCCATACATGCTTGTAGCATTAATTGGTCCTTGAGGCTTTTTAGCGTCTGCAGTGGGTGCGATCGTCTCTCAGCTCTGTAATTAACCCTGAAGAATACTGACAATAGTCACAGTGGAAAACACAATCAATATAGTTATGCACCAATTTCAGTAGCAGTTACACAAATGAAATGCTAACTATTACACAGTGTAAAGAGCTGTATTAATTAATATGGAAGACCATCTATTCTGCTTGATGCTTGTGAGAAAAATGACACTGAAAAACATCAGATGGAGTTTCCAGGTATTTAAAAGACCACTATAAAATCTGCAATTATATTTCTTTTACATTAATTACAGAACACACCTAGAGATTTAGTCACAAACTATAATAACTCATCAGAATGACGATACCAAGAATAGCTAAAACGAACAACTAAATAAATAAATAACGCATTAAAATTCTAGTCACAAATGGCAACTGCTATTCAGTGAAGTTGCCTGTGGTGTAAACAACACTGAAGACTTGACTTATTATTGGTAATGTTTATGTGTTTTCTAATTATTCTAGTTGATAATAAGATTTAGCTATCAGGATATAAAGATTACAGATAACTAGCCGGAGGCTGGAGACTCAATGTGATGGTTCATGCATGTGCACAGGTAAATGAATGAATGAATGAATGAATGAATGAATGAATGAATAAACATATGAATAAATAAATGAATTAATTAATTAATTTAAAAAAATAATTCAATTCAATTCATTCATTTACAACACATGT
>OMNN01018983.1:0-14823 GCA_900302755.1 Chromis chromis
ATCTTTTTTTTTTCTCTTCTCTTCTCTTCTCTTCTCTTCTCTTCTCTTCTCTTCTCTTCTCTTCTCTTCTCTTCTCTTCTCTTCTCTTCTCTTCTCTTCTCTTCTCTTCTCTTCTCTTCTCCTCTCCTCTCCTCTCCTCTCCTCTCCTCTCCTCTCCTCTCTTAGGCAATGTATCATAACATAAAGCCGGCGTCTTTGCAACAACAGCTGGAGGTGATTAATCTAAGCCCAGACAAAGCTGAGGTGTTCTCTCAAACCTGGGCCACTGCTGGGCCTGAGCTGGTGGAAAGGCTGAAGCGTAATATATTTGCCCCCAAGAAGGTAAAACTAATAAATAAGCTTTGTTGGTCCACATTGACCTTTTTCAGCACTGAATCTGAACTTCACTTACACCTGCCATGATCCCATTTCAACTTAAAATGTGGTCATGTTTCAGTGTTTTAATGCAAGTCTAAGATGAACACACTTCCACCGACTAAATGATGGTATTTACTTCTCTTGCGTGAGTACTCCTGGGACATTATAGTCATGTGATACTAAATTGAGACTCAACATCACAGTGTCCATATTAAGACCGACCTGCTTTTGTTGAATTCCTGCCATCCGATTGAATTACAAAGAGTTCTTTCACAACTCACAAGTTATCACATTAATTTTAAAACTTGTTTCTGTCTATAACTTGATTAAACAGTGACACTTCAAACAGCATTCCTTTCAAAGACAAGGGAATTAAGATCTAACACGGAATAAATATGCAGCATGTACGCATTAGTCACATTATGCTGGATGTGTTGTCGCTGTCATACATTTAGACATCTCACCTGCCTGTGTCTCGCAAGTGTTCTCTTTCTCTCCCCCATGAATCTGAAGCAGAAGGCTGTGACAGCCATTCATCCTCGAGATGTCCTCAGCTGCTGCTTTGACTTTGAACACAAAACTATTTAACTATGTAACTACAATAATACTAATACTATAATAATCATGTAACTGACACGTTGCTGAATAGAAAGCAGGGTTTTGTGTTTCTGAGAAGATGATCAGTTAGACTATAATACAGGATTTATATGTTTTCATTGCCATTTGAGAAACAAGTAAATCCACCAATGACCACCTTGTCATTTCATGCTCATATTCAATCATATCTTACTCATTAACCAGTGGTGATCAAACTAGGGCTGAGCTACGAAGCTGCAAATTATTAGTTGACGAACAGAACATTACTTGCCAACTAGTTTGATAGTGAAGTAATTTTTTTTAAACAAGAATACCAAAGATATGCTGGTTTGGGCTTCTGAAATGTGAAGATTTTATGTTTTTCTTTGTAATAGTCATGGTAGTAACTGTATATCTTTGGCTATTTGACTCTTGGACAGTTGGTTGGACAAAACTAGACATTTGTAGGTCTTTACAAATGCAGGTTCCAAACCACAATAAAGTTGAATATATGCAAACAAATAAATACATACAACCCAAGTTGAACAAATGTCAGTATACTACTTATATGTCTTCCAACTTCTAGTTCATTAATCTGAAAACATTTGCCTTTGAAAAACTGACATGCGAGTACAGGATGTCACCAGCAATGTTTAATTCTGCCGTTTACAGAGAATTAGGGATTTACCTTAATCTTCAGGGGACAGTAATGCCTTGGTTGATTACCTGCTTTTACTGTTAAAATGAGCAAAATCCTACTTGGACTGCTACAAGTTTTCAAAAAAAATGGAGCGGGAAATACAGAAATGTGCCTTCTTTAAATTTAACTTCATGATTAGTAAGTTACTTCTAACAAAATGCTAAAACGCAGCATATTTACTTATTTCAGTGAATTTATTTCATTGATGTATTTCTTTAAGTTGACTCATTTGCATATTCTGAAAGTAAAATAAGTACCATCACCGAGTTGTGCTAATTTGAATGTTATTGCAGTCGTGAATGATGTGGCCGAGGCCTCTCCCACCTCACACCTGTCCTTTGATGATGTGGAAGCATCCAGATCCAATAAGTCACACATGGTTTATTATTATGGCCTCTCTCCGCATCATAAAACACTTAACTGCCCTGCCTTGACTCAGTGCTGCTAATCTATCACACTGCTACAGCTAACTGATGAAGTATCTGTCGGTAAATCAGTCAGGCAGGTGGCGAATTGGCGAGATTGGTAAGAGGAGACACTACAAGGTTCTAGTAAGACTTAAGCGTCACGTAGACTTTTTTTTTTCACAAAAGTTAGGATGAGAGGATGACAGTCTGACAACCTGCAGCTTGGAGGCAGGGTAACTTAAATTTGAAGAGATTAAGTAACATTTTACAGCAGTAAATCTTCACGAGTGTGATGATAACTATATTCATGAGTGTGATAATGCGACTTCAATTAATCATGTTGGCTGGAGGTCGTCTGGTGTTTACATAGTGAGCAAACAAGCCAGTAATAATTAGTGCTCGTTCTACTCTCAGCTGAAGAAGCTTGTGAAGTTAGAAAGTTAAACAACATGTCAAAAAATCTAACAAGCTGCAATAGTTAATAGATCAATCAATGACCCCATTAAAATAAATTTAATCTGCAAGCATTGTGATAAAGGTTTTATTGTTCAACATTTTCAAGCAAAAAGTTCAAATATTTTTCTGGTTCCAGGTCATCAGATGTGATGATTTACTGCTTTTCTTTGTCTTACATTATAATAAATTGAATATTTCAGTGTTTTAGACTCTAATATGACATTACATTGTATTCTAGCGTGTTGTGGTGTTTTATAGACCAAACCAGTACAACATAATGTCAGTGCTAAATAGATATATAAAGCACAAAATGCTTTGTAAACATAGAAATGACAAAAACAGCAACAATAAGGAAAAAATAGGTCAACGAGTGAGAAGATAATGAGAAGAAAAAGATCAATATACGCATGAATGTACAGTACACATATTTCCTCTGATGTTTTATGGGAAAGTGTCATTTCTTCAGTCTTTGAAAGGGTGTCTGGGGGATTTATTCAACTGAAGTGTGATGCTTTATTTTTACAATTAAGTCAGTAGTAAAAAAACAAAAAAAACAGCTCTTTTTGTGTGTTTCAGCTGGAATATGTCGGCTGGCAGTTGAACCTGCAGATGGCTCAGTCCAGCCAAGCCAAACTGAAGTCTCCCAGTGCCGTCCTCCAACTGGGACTCCACAACGAAGACTCTGAGGTATGAATACATACATACAGTATGCATCCATGCACCTTAAACATGTGCGTCATTATTCTTCTCCCTCTGCTTCTCTGCTCTCTCTTATATGCAGCCCAATTACTAAAAGTCTTACTACGCGCCGTAATCACGGAACCGTTCTGTTTATGACAAATGAGAAGCATCTTCAGTCTATCCCTCTTTTTTTTCTTTTGCGAGTCGATGGTAATCCCACTGGTGTCTGTCTTGACCCAGAGGTAGATGTACATCTGGCTCCAGAGTAACTGTAGTGTAAAGACCAGAGATCAGGGAGCTTGTTATCTGAGACCTCGAGGGTCTCTTTGCTCTCTTTAGAGACTTGCACTCTAAAATTGGACGGTATGTGCAATTATTGAGGGGGGTTGTAATGCAACTGGCATTGAATTCTATCTATTAATGCACAGTATCTATGCTTGTTTGCACTAGCATTACATTTTGTCCATATGTTTGCTTTATTGTGGTCATTTGTGATGATTAGCTCTGCCCTTTATTTATATTCTTAATACTCAGTCTTTGTGCAGGTAATCAAAACAAAGTAGTAGACAAAGGATTTTGTTCAAGCATCCTAATAAGACCTGGTCCTAAATATTTGTTTAAAGGAAAACGCATGATAGAATCATGGTTTTGAGTTCATATTTTCCACTGCAGCGCTTCCCCGTTTCCATTTATTTTTATTCAGTAGTCTGTTTGGGTCCCAATTAGCTAATGCCACATACTTACTCTAATAGCCAAGACCTCATGAGCCTCCCTCACTCATTTCTTTCATTTCCACTGGGAGAATTATAGCTCTGTAGCTGTAGCATAAGCAATGAGAACTCAAAGAGCTGTTTCTTTCTCAAAAGAAATGATTTTCAACCTTTGAAGAACGTGATCTAATTGAAATAGTTTCTCAAGACTTAATGTTTTAATTCTTCCAACAACTACAAGCTCAAGTATGAACACAGACTTGGCGAAGTGCTCGACAAATATTTGAAATATATTCTACAGACTGCGACTGCTTCGTAGGACTGTTGTTTGCCGGCATGGATATTGAAAATTTTAGTTATGGCCTTCAGGCATTTGAATGGTTTCTTTTAAAGCAGTTCTTGTCTCAAAATGGTGGGACTGATTATCCCCTGAGCCTGGATAGTGTTGTTCCAGCTGACTAGTCAAGTGTCTTTCTTCCACACTGCTTTGTATTCAGTCCCCAGAGAATGCCGGCTCAGCCTAAACGTGGAATTAGGCATGACATATTCAAATTGCTGCCGTCTTAAATGTGGGCCTATAGGCGTAAGCTAGAGAAAATATATGTTTTTCTTTAGCTTTGTGAATGCGACAGTGGCGAGATATTTTTATGTTTTGGACTATTTTCAGTGGTGTTTACCCTAGGCTTGCAAAAGAGGCATTAATTTATTTAAATCCACTCGCACAATTCCCCTTGTGGGAGGAGATAGCTGGGGGGCTAAAACAAGGCTGGTTAAAAGTGTAAAGGGATCAACTTCATTTAGGTGCACATCCAGCGGTGAGCTGCAGGGGGCACTGTTGCCTCACAGGTTGGAAAGCATCCCTCAGGGGCAGTAAAGTATCTGAGATGGTATCTGGATATAGGATTCCTCCTTAACTTAGTATTAATGCAGTTTGTGCACAGTTTTTTTTTCCATCAGTGTTTTCTGATTAGAGTTTTTTGACAGTAAGTTTGTTTCCTTCCAAACTCTCTGAGAATCTCTCAGTGCAACTTCTGGAATGTCAAAACATGGCAGTGACTGAGAACTAAATTAGTTGTGAGTAGAAATGAAATTCAGCTGCAAGTGTCATACTAATTACAGCGCAGATTTATAACACCCGCATTGCTAACTGTCTAAAAGAAAGGGGAAGGCAAAACTGCAGAGGGGAGAAATTAGAGGATTAAGAGGTGATGAGGGCAGACGGAGGGAGATATAAGGTTGAGAGAGGAGGTGAAAACCTGTATATAAAGAGTATAGGGTGAGCCATAATGAAGATGAAGAGGATAAGGGATAGAAATTTAATATAAGGAGAGGAAGGCAAGGGTAGCATTCGGGATTTTATTGATTGCTCTGGAACCCAAGTGGAGAGTTAGACTCCTCCATCTGACCAGCCTCGTACTTCATTAGCACTCTCCCTGAGGAGGAGGAGGACTGCCAGGGCGCTTCACATGTCATTCCCCAAACAATATGTGACATGCAGTATGTCTACAGTGCAGTGGATGAGATGTTAGAAAACACTCTTGAAATTAGAAATGAGTGGACTCCATTTTGGGATGTTCAGATTTGCTTTGTTTTCATTGAAGTATTTATTATCATGTGCCTCCAAAATGTGTGAAGCAACAGCATATATTGAATTTATAGATCTCTGTTTCTGCTTCCATGCAACAGTCATTCCAGCACCCCACCCATGGGAGCTGATATTTTCCTCAACTGAATTTGTATTGGGCTCAGGAAAGTTACTGTTTCTTATGGGGGAAAAAAAGCATTGCAGTGCATCTGCACACAGGCAGAAGTGTCCTCTTATCCACTTCTTAATGCTTCAAGAATGCTATATCTAGTTTATCCTCATAAAGGCTGCTAGAAGTGGCCTCATTTAGTCTACGTATGACGTAAGACCTGTTGCATAGCTTGTTATCCCAACGGAGAGGGAGCTGAGAGAGAAAAACGACTGATTGATCTGCTGTCAAAAGAAGAGAAAAGTTAGCAGAAGAACTTGATGTTAGCAGAGGATGGAAGGAAGAAGATCAGGATGCAGGGGAGGGTGATAGGAAGGGCAAAAAAAAATAGAGGTGAGATGACAAGGAAAAACTTGAGAAAGATAACAGAAAGATAACAGTGGGAGAGGATGAAGTTAAGTAGGGATTTTTTTTGAAATTTCTCTCGTGGTTCACCTTGGGATATGTGAAGTGTTAGCGGTAATAATAGTAGTATGTATGCGATGTCTCTTTACTTCAGGGAGCCATATTTTCAGTTATTAATGGTGCACTCATCAACAAACCCAAAGCAACAGGAACGTGTACTTTTATCTGTATTTTAAGAGGGTTTTTTGGCAAGCGTGCCAGCTAGACTGCTGATAACCAGATTTATTTATTTTTCAGCTGCACAGACCTTGAAATAGAAGCACACAAACCACCCATTTTAATTCGGAGGTGTGTTGTCTGTAGAGGTTTGGTCTTTGTGGAATGAAGCTGTGAAGAGCTGCGAAGAGAAACAACTGAAAACACCGATGGCTTTCTGCCCAGTACGTGATGCATGCACACTTGACTCCTCAGTTGTGTAGCACGTACGCATCTCCTTTTTAGTCTTTAAGTTGCTCAGTTTGTTCTTCACTTTATGCGTGTGCTCCTTCGGGTGTCTTGCTTAGGAAACTTCAAAATATGTCACAGAGGGGATTAGGAGAGAAAGAAACTGATAAAACGCAGACAAAATGATTGGTTTCATTAATGTCGGTGTCTCCCTCTGCAGTAAGAACTGCCAAAAAGACACACGGCACAACTCCCGACAGTGGCTTAGGAAGAACTTAAGTTGTGAAAGTTTTAATAAGTGAGAATTTCTAATCGTGTATTATTTTAGCATGAATTAGCAATGCGGTAAATATGCTAATCGTTTTCTTATTATTGAACATCATAAAACATGTAGAAAGCAAACAGGCCGAAGAAGAACAAACTAATAATAACTAAATAAAAGGGACATTAGAAATTAAACATTAAAAAATATGATAGCAAGGAACGCATTTAGAGTACCGTTAGTCATCTTGGAGATATTTGGCCACAGAATAAGCAGCTAAATATAAATAATTCACTTAGTTGCACGAATAATTTGTGCAGTCGACCGCTTCAGGTGTATGACAGGCACAAAAGAAGAAGTTTAGTGTCTGACGGAGGGAGAATAACTAGGCTTTTAATGAGTTGATATCATATTTTTAAGGCAGCTAGCGAAGTGTCTTTGTTGTTTTAAAATGCTTTGACAAATCATTCAGGCAAGAGATAGATGTGTTTGTGGGCAGCATCATGAGCTACAGCTGGCGTTTTAAGAGCTACCACTCAACAGAAAAGTGCATCACACAGACACCCCATATCATGTGGAAGAAAGTAGGTTTCAGTGGGTGGAGGCTGCAAAAGGTGACATCTATAGTTCATTGGTTCAGAGTCTCCTTGGCTTGTAAACAAGATGTGAAGTCAACTTATAATCTCTTATAGTTCCACTAGCTGTGATCTCCTAGAGAAAGGAGTGCTTTTTACCTTTGAATGACTTTTGAGGGCCAGAAGAAGTCATCATATGAGCTATTTTGCAAGGAGAAAGCAAATATGGCATAAAAAGTAAGGAGCTGACAGTTTTTTTGTTCTTCCCCTGTAATTTTGCTCAGAGTGTCCATCTTCCTTTTTAGTCATAAGGCACTCTGATGTCACTTTGATGAGTCTAAAAGTAAAAATCCCTCACCAGTTGGTGTCTCTCTCCCTGACTGTGTCACTGTCTCGCGGCATTAGAATGAGCCACTGCTCCGTCGACCAAGGGTAGGGTGACATTTATAATACAGAACATCCACTTCCAAAGCAGCCACCACTGATTTCAATATTTATTGTGGACACGCTAGGCTGCAACGGCACGAGGAGAGAGCTAGTGAGCTAATGTAGCTTCCACATGCTGGCTCAGACTTCAAAGGATATCTTTAGTTGATAGCTTCAGACAGACTTGATGAGAATTGATAAAGCAAAGCTCTTCTGAGTTTCAAACCTCAAAGGGGGAAAATGTACTAAATGCTGCTTTAAGACAAATCCCAGACTTTTCCCAACAGGTTTTTCTTATAGTCCTCCTTTCTTATGGCCTATTCAATCAAAATTTGTAAGCAAGGACAGCTTTCTCCTCGAGCTGGAGTCCCCACCGGACGCTACCGAAGTACTTGTTTCATTTCAATTAGTTTTCGCTTCCCCTTAGTGCTTAAAATGACTAGTTGCTCAGTTGATTAGTTGTCAAGTGAAGTCAGTTTTATTTATATATATCCCAATATCACAAAGCACAAATTTCCCTCAAGGGGCTTTACAATCTGGGCAGAATACAACACCCTCTGTCTCTAAACCCTCAATGCTGATAAAGAAAAACTTTCCAAAGACTCTTTTAACTTAGGAAGAGCAATTTAGGAAGGGTTTCCTCTTTCAGGACACACAATAGGTGCCGACTACACAAATACAAACTTCAAGCACTCCATTCACATAAGGGAAACAAACACACATAAGGTCGAGAGACAAGAGTGGACTCTGAGTTTCTGGGATAACCAGGATCCAGTTTCAAAACCATTGGATCTTCTGTCAGGTTCTGTCAACTAGAATGGCAGATAACCAACAGAAAATTAATCAGCAATAACTTTAAGAGTCAAATAATTGTTCTTTTAGTTATTTATTGGGCTTAAATGCCAAATATTACTTATCATTTAGCTTAATTCAGACAGGACACTTCGTCAGATTTTAACCTTTTATTTCAGACTGACATGCATTTTGTGTTTGGCGGTGACTCTGCTCCAGTGATGCTCTGGAACGATCTGCGCAAGCATGACACAGACGGTCCCTGACATCACAAACCCCCCAGCAGAGCCTGATAATAACAATGTTTAAAAGAAGGAGGCTGGGGAGGAGGAGGAGGAGAAAGCTGACGATCGTGAAGGCTGATGCGGCAGCGCTGTGGCGAGCACAGAGTGGGCCGAATGGATGAACGCTGCCTCAGATATAAGGCACGCTAATAGGGAGGAGTGGACCGACTACAAGCACGATTGGACAGCATAGACCTTGTGACTAACCTGACTCCGTGCCTGTATGAACTAACGTGAAGCTGCGTATATGTTTTGTTTTTGACTTTTACTTGGAGAAAACACCACTTTAGGCTCTAAAGAACTGTAATGACCACGTATCACAATTTGATAGACTAATCAATTAATTGATTGCTCAGAAAAGTGTAGTAGGATTTGTCGATAATGATAATAATCATTACTTGCAGCCTTTCTTTCTCCCTTAACAAGAAGTTCAGAGGTTAGAGGTTGGGGTCAGCACCTCTGAGCTGCTGGAGATACAGTGTTTGGCTTCAGGTCATTTCAGTCTCCTAATGGATTTTGACTGAGAGGCTTCTTCCTCTGATTAAAGTCTGGTCTCCCTTTGCACGGCACAATCTTTTCAATAGAAATTGAATTTAAAATGATCTTTCCTACATCCTACGCCTTCTCTTAAATGCCACGCAGTGTAACCAAATCAATATACTGAGACACAAAACTGTCACTGAGGAAAACTGTCAACAGTCCGTTTATTGAAGCACCTGGAAATGGAAAGAAAGCAAGTATTTCTTTTCCCTCGTTGATCCGGATGAAACTGTAGTAGTTCAGTAATCTTTCAGTTAAATTTGGACCTCAAGAATAGCTCCAGCTGAACTTACTTCAGATTTCTCATAGGCCAAGTGTCTGTAAGCATCATAAAAGCCCTGCTGTTAATTGTGCGCATTCATACGCAAGTGCCTCTGAATTGTCAGAAAGAGCACATTTCTGTCAGATCAGAGAGGAGCAGCATCATCGACTCCTCCGTATCTGCATTATTCCACTTCAGTCCGCACTTTTCAGCATCTTCCCTCTTTATTGATCCCAAAATAAATCATGATACAATTCCTTCTTTCCCTTTTTATTTGTGACTTATTCATGAGCGAATCTTCCATTTGTTGTTTGAAATTTTTGTGTCAAGTTGTCCCCAGCTAGCTCCAAATTATAAGCCAACTAATTCTAGTTTGCGGAAACCTGCTTGTTTTTGTTATCAAAGCATCAGACATGAAAGACTTTTTTTTCCTTGTGATTCTAATTTATTTTCTCTGTTCTGGCTTACAGCACCAGCGCTGTAATCACGGAGGAACGGAAGCTCTTTGTTCGAAAGCACACAGCAACACACACACTCGCACTGTGCACACATTTTAAACCCTCCCAGTGAAGGCTGTGACTTTATTTATTAACACTGTGTGATGAGGAATGCAATTAAACATCCCGTTTTGACTTCTGCGAGGAGGTGCTGTGATCAGAGCCTCCCTGAACATCCTTCCCTGCCTCACGTGTCTCTGTCAAATCAGCATCACGAGCAGCAGGCCAAACTTTGAACACAGCACAAAGCTCTTCTGACGAGTTACGTAAAGCCCCGGTTCTTGCCTCCCACATGCTGTCATCATGTAGCCCCAACAAACAACACATCCAGCGCAGATCCAACCTTTTCATTTATCGTTTGGGGGGATTACATGGCCCAATCAATATATCGGAGAGCTCTGATGTAAATGGTACCACGTTCAAATCCTTCACACCAAGCCACCCACCAGCCAGGAAGGACAAAAGCGGCTTTGTCTCAGTCTCTACTTGCCTTGCTCTACATGTCCCAAGATGCTTTGTTGCTTTGTGTGCACATCTTTTTAAGGGTCTCCCTTTCTCTCTCCATCTCTCTCTGTCTCTTTCTCCATCTCTCCCTCGCCCTTCCACTTTCCCACTGGTGATTTGTTTTTCTCCTGTGGGATTTGGGATCCCATTCATTGAGGGCGCATTGTTCGGCTCTTATCCATTCCAGTGGATGGGCCCCGAGAGGCAGAATGGGTGACTGTGGGTGCTCTCGTCTCTGCCTTCTCCCTGTCTCCCCCCCCTCCACTTCTCTCCTCCCCACTCCTTGCTCCTTGCCATACAATGATGTCATGGCTTTTATTTTCTCCGGGGGTACCCATTGATTCTCTCTCCCTATTACACACTCTCTGTATCTCCCCCATCCACCCCACTATCCCCCTAACCTCCACTCCTGTTTTCCCTTTTCCAGATTCTTTCACCTCTCAAAAGGCGCCTGGAGGATTTGGGGATGTTTGGATGTTGTTTAGCACACCCACGGTACATGCTTGACACCCAGATAGGGAAGCCATCAACCCCGCAAATCCAACTGCAACTCCCATTTAAATCTCATTGATTTAACATCCCCCTTTTATTCTCACATCTCCCACTCCTGTGATCAGCTTTTATTTCTCTCTGGTTATTCAGCCTGTTTTGTTTCACACCCAGTTTGCGAGGTAATCATTAATCCCCTGATAATGTGGTGCCATTTTTCCGAAGCCGGTAGCGATGGTAAAAAAGAAGTGCTTAAGGGTGAGATTTTCAGATGAGCATGTGTATTTTTTTTTCTTCATTTCATTTTTTTGTTGCCGTTTATTTTAGAGAGCCTGCTCTGCCTCTTGGCTGAACTGTGCTGGGGTGAGAAATCTATTTCAGTTTAAACAAGACACACTGATTGCAGAAGCACAGAGCCAAATCACATCCATTCAATCCAGTGAAAGTTGTCTGATAGGCACACACAGGGTAAAAAGGCTGCTTTTTCATTCAAATGACAGATATTGGTACTAATGTAGACATATTATCACGTCGTGAACAGGTTTGGTTATTCATTGTTGTGTTTTCTGTTGTGATAGTTGCATTGTTTTGTTTTCTGAGTTCTCTTTCACTGCCTGGATCACACTATGATGAACCATAATGGCAACGAAAGGATATGAGCTATAGCTCCCTTCCCTGCCTTGGAATAATGATTATAATGAGTGGGTTGGAGCCTGGCACTGTTGTCATCCGACATGCAATGATAGGGCACAGAGTGCTTCCTCCGCCTGTATCAACAAATTGTCACCAGTGTCTTACTGAACACCCAACCTCTTTGATGTTACACTGGCATTTGACTGTTATGATGAAAGGTAAAGCACTGCTTTAGAAAATGATCTCTAGGTTCAGAGTGGCATGCAGCCTGTTTTGTTTACCTGCAGCAGGGGTATAGCAGTGCATGGAATACACAATCACTGTAAAGGTGTATTCAGTTAAATTAGAATGTTGTACCAACTGTGTTGAAGCTGTATTGATTAAATAGAAGTGATCAGTTATACACATGTGAGACTGAAAAACACAACTGAAGCCTCCTCTGTTCACAAGAAGTGATGAATATAAACACAATTTTCTACACAGCCTCTTTTCAAATTGAACAAAAGTAGTCAAATGTCAAATTTTGTCCAAACACAAGCTGCCATACAAGAACTATGCCTAAATAAAATACTATAAATATCTGATTAAAGAATAAAGTAGTAAATAAAACACCAAATCTGACCAGATATTTAATACTAGCTTTTGGTACTTACATATTAGTTTTGCACCCAGCACTACCGACTAAACTGACTGTACTTGGGCATGAACTGAAAAGCATAGGAAAGACATGGAAAACATCAGTGTTCCTTGTCATAACTACAGTGTACTTGTTGATGACAACATATGTATGTCAGGCTTTGTGTTGTTGGTTAGTGATGAAATGTTCTACTGGAGGGGTAGTTGCTGTTGTGTCTTGCCAGTTGTACTGTAAACTCTCTCAACTCCCCTCCTTTATCTCTCCTTTTTCTCTCTTTCACATGCACACATTTCAGTCCTCCCCCTTCTCTTTCCTTGTCTATGAGAGCGACAGTGTCTACATACCATGGGGGCACAGGGTGGCTGCCTTGGCAATCGTCTAGCTCTGCCACATAGTGGAAAAAACAGGGCTTACAGCAGCCGTTACTTGTCTTGTGCAGGCCCTCTCTCTTTCTTTTTAACACACTCACACAAACACATAGATACAAACCCACACACAGCTTGGTTGCCCATGACCCCTACTCTAACCTTGTGCCAACCTAATACATTAAAATGCCTACTGTTTCAAAATGGAGCCCTTGGCTGAAGGGGTTGAGTGCCTCTTATCCTAAAACCTGGCACATGGATGGCTAGTTAAGGCTCACACTATAACGGTTTGGCTAGCTCCTTACTTAAGCCACCCCACACACATTTAAAAGATTAAGGTTTGACACAGCTTTTTTCAGATGCTGTCTCAGTATCATGTTGCAGTAAGCAGATTCAGAGGTGAGCACCAAGTTTGAAGGAATTAAGAGGCTTCAATTTTGACTTGAAAAACTTTTTGGTTTGTCAGTCACTACATTAGACATGGATGCCATGTGCAAAAAGAGCCAGACACTCAAATGGAAATCTCTAATATTAGTTCACATTATGCATTCAATACGGAGCCATTACAGCTCTCCCATGGTGGCTGCTCTTCGGTGGAAACATCATCATCATTTCCCAGACCGATTGGAAGGGAGACAGTGTATGGGCTTGGCAGCAGAGGATGGTACATGACATGGCATCTTCCCGCTTTCTCCATATCAGGCAACGGTAACTCGCTTCCACCACCATAATCATCTTGTTATGGCTCACAAACGGCTCGTGTTCCTTGGCTTGTTTTTCTTGGCACTTGAGCTGGTGGTGTCTCCATTTTCCCTGGCTTGCAGCGTCAAGCTTCCTGATTTAGAGGCTCATAGACATGCGTCTATGGTTTAAAAAAAGACCCCGGGATGAATTTTAGGAAGTGACTGACAATGTTAGATCTGTAAATAGTTGAAAATATTATTTGCCACTCGCTCCAATGAACTGCAACTCCTGCTGGTTGTTACAAGATGATGAGGTGATTTATTACGAAGCATTAATACCAAAACAAACACCAGCAACATATGAATATAAATATTAACTTGAATGGATTGAAAAGGCTGGTCTCAAATTGTAGTGTGGGCAGGGCTACAAGTGTTGCTTGTTCAATATGTGACATGTTTGAGTACTCCTGTATAGCAGCAACATTAAGAAACTAGCTTTATGCCACCTACACCTCTTTCTGTGGTTGCTTATTTGAGTAGACAAGAAGAAAGCTTAACTACAGGTACTGTAATTTACATGTCTCCATAATTATGCTCTTGAATGATGACTGCACTACTATGAAACAGTGATGTATTCTTGGTTAACAAGTAGCATTTATGGACTTCAGTCGCATTAATAAATAAATACTTATGCACTTAACTTAGAGCAGACAAGGAATGTATAGTAATTACATCTGTAACTGACTTAAAGGTCCCTTGCTGTGCAAGTTAAGGAAAGCTGCACATGTCCCCACAATGTGTTTTTCTAATTTGTCAGCTTTTTCATTCCTATTTTTTTGCAAAGATGGTTCATTTCACCATCATTGTATGACTCCTGGTTTTATCCTGTTCTAAATGAGATGTTTCAGTGTCTGTAGCTTTAAATGCAGCTGTGCTGCTGCTGTCCGTGCCTCCTTCAGGAAGAATACTCTCTCTGTGTCTGTGATTCACAACTCAAAGCAAAATAGTTGATCGCACAGCAGCCAGCACAGACACAAATGAGTGTATGACACTAGGAAGTTCTATAGCTTCTTTCTCTATAAGCGACAATTTTAGAGTGAAATGTTGCCGAATTTACAGCATGTGTATGTGTTTGTCATACAACATTACGGTTGTGAAATCAGTATTTTAGTGGTGCAGAACATGTGGACATACAAATAAGCTAATTGTAACTGTAGCCAGATTAGCTGCACAATGTGCTACCACTAAGGATTTTCCTCCTGTTGTGATGACGTTGCTATTGAAACTATGAGTAATCCACTAGATCAGGGGTGGACAACCCTGGTCCTCGAGAGCCACAATCCAGCATGTTTTAGATGTTTCCCTCTTCCAACACACCTGATTCAAATGATCAGCTCATCATCAAGCTCTGCAGAAGCCTGACAACGATCCTGATCATGTGAAT
>OMNN01018986.1:2813-39203 GCA_900302755.1 Chromis chromis
CTGATGCCTATGTAGAGTTCAACACAATAGATATCAGATTCATTAACATAGTTGAAGGCAAAGACTTTAAAAATTTATGAAGAGAATGAAGCCTGACTCATTGTACCCAAATGACCTGTCTCTGGATTACAGTAAGACAGAAATTCTTTGAAATTCTCAAAGAAATTGTCACTCATGGCTCCTCCATGGTGCAGAGAGGCACAGAATGTTTTGTTCATGAAAAGATCTGGTGCAAATGTTTTACTTTTGAGTACAATTTTGAGATGAGCCATGTAGAATAAAGTGAAGTCTCACAACTTGAATTTTCTTTTGATAAAACCACATATCACACCTGATGCATTCAAGGACTGTCAGAAAGCATAAACTTAACAGACCTGTAATTCCTAGTTACAGTTGCTAAGCTAGTCTTATTGGACAATCCCTATTCAAGGCTTCTGCCCACAGTCATTCAAGAAATTGTATTGTGTCTTTGTATTCGTTCTATAACATTTTATAGCAGGATTAGAAGAAAGATTGCAGAGTTCTGTTTAACTGCTACCTCGTTACTTTATATTCAACATATTATTGACTTGTTATAAACACAGAAAAAGCCCAAACAGACGTGCAATGTTCAATTGTTAAAGAGGATGACTAAAACAAAACCACACACAAAGTTTTGATGATATATATATTTTTTTTTTATTTATTTATTTTTAAATGTCACACTGCCTTTATGTTTATAGTATTCAGGTGCATTAGCGGGGGTTAGCTTCCAGCTCAGCTCTCAGTCAGTGGGTTTATACAACTTATCATATCTCAGGTCGTGTGCAGTTGGAAGAATGTCTCTCAGTTGCATCAGTACTCTTTGTACTGTGGCTCCCAAAGCCTGTGGAGAAGAAGAAGAATTTCTCAGATGAGCGGAGGATTCAATCGAGCTAAATGATAATAACAATAAAAATAGTAGTTTTCTCCAGATACTGTTACAATAGAAGGTGCTTTGCAACAGACTCCAAAAGAAATCCTCTGTGAAAGCTGTTAAATCAAAGTAAGAGATATAAAAACAAGGCCAGAAACATAAAAGCAACATCAAAGCAAGGTTAGAAATGATTGGTACATGAAAGGAAATCTGCTTAAGGATGTGTAAGTCTGTAGCTGCAGGGATGAGGTAGACAATTACTCTGCTAAACTTAGTTTACTCACTTTTTAAAAAATTAATAATTTACCGCCTTTTTGCTTGAGTTGGTAAAACATGAACGATTTGTGTTGATGGTTGTTTGCTTTATAATGCTAATTTTTCCTCTTTCAAAATGACCACAGTATCCCAGGACATAAAGCTAAGGCGACACCAAAATCATTGCCTATCAAATATTAGAACTTTATTTAAATAAATTAGACATAAAAGTTGGATCCTGATGTTCTGTCCTCAACAGTTTTACTGAATTGTGTGAAATACTTACATCAGGCCCAAGTTAAAAGTAGATTCCCCTTGTATCGCCAAAACAGCTCTGACTCATTGCAGAATGGACACTGGACTAAAAAAAACCTCCTTTCACCACATTACTCCCATTCTCCAACAGCTCCACTGGCTCCCGGTAAAATTCAGAACCACCTTTAAAATCCTCCTCCATACCTTCAAAGCCATTCACAACCTTGCCTACCCCCCCTCCCTATATGTCTGATCTGATCTGTATTGTCACCTCTCTCCCTCAGGTCATCCTCCTCCCTCCACCTCTCCTTGCCTTCCGCCCGTCTCAGCACCGTGGGGAGCAGAGCTTCCAGTCACTCTGCGCCCCAACTCTGGAACTCGTTCCCACCTGACATCCGTAGCATTGACTCTTTACTCCAGTTCAAATCCAGACTCAAAACACATCTGTTTAAAATTGCATACAGTCTGTAATTTCACTTTCAATTTAATGTTGTGTTCTTGTATGTGTTTTGAAAGGCGCTGCTAAATAAAAATGTATTGTTATTATTATTGGATCTCATGGGGTGTCCTGTGGTTTCTGATATTGGGATGTTGGCAAGGGGTCCTCTGGGTTGCAGGGTGGGACCCCTGTGGACAAAGTCTGTTCCAACGCAACCTGGATGCTCAACTGGTATGGCATTTGCAGAGTTTAGAGGCTCAGTCTACCAATTAACTATGCATTGATTACACTACCTCTATGATCATTGATTAACCCCCCAAAAAATGCATACCTCTGTATCAAAATACATATTTATTTATTTTTTTAATTTCCTGAATTAAAATGGATAGGAAGTTCCTACCTATATCTGCACCTGCCCCTCGGCCAATAGCTCCTTGAGCACACCAGCTCACCCACAACCGCTGAAACACTGCAAAACTGCATGCTACACAGCAACAAGTTGTGATATTGAAGTTATTCAGTCATAATTGTTTAAACCGCAAGAAAAAAGCTACAGAAAGCACCACCTAGACGAGTTGACAGGATTGCTTCCTGAGGTCTGGTACATATGAATTTCTGATGGTCTCTATCCAGGTTTTTGCAACAGTCATTGTACACTGCAGTACAGTGTCCTCTAGCATATAAAAACACCACATGGGCATGTTAACAAGGAAAAAATACCTGGTTTTTACTGGAAGGGGTTTAAACTGCTGCATTTTCTCTTGCACTTTGAGATGTGTTAAAATGCTTCTCTGAAAGATGCCTGATTGTTGTCATTAAGGGAGGTAGCTGGATAATGGCACTGTAGGGAAAAAAGGACTCGCCGTTCCTAACTATGCCCTGAAGTTTTGAAGGGAAAGAGCATTTTCTTGTTCCATTATTGTTATTTTTGAGGCTTACTACAATATTTTAATGTTCTTACCGTCTGCATGATCAAGTATTTGTTTTGTGAGAGAATTATCTAACATTATGTAACCTTATTAGAAAAGGAGACAGGGCAGGCACAAGTAGTGGAGGTGAATGATGCAGGAAAGAGGGCAGAAAGAGAGGAGGGGAGAAAACTGAGACTAAGCACAGGCTATCAGGCAGGGGCAAGACCAGGTTCCACCCTTGACTCTACCTCATGAATCATGTTAAATATCCAGCATTACCCCATATTATGAAATTCAGTGTATTATTGTATGAACACTGACTGATACTCCTGCTTCTTTTCCCTCATTTCATGTTTTTTAACTGCCTGTGTACTGTGTGTACGCACCACCCATGTAAAACAAACCCCTTTCTCCCTGATGCTGGAAAAAATTCTAGATAAAACACTGAACTTATCTAATATTTATTTAAAAAATGCCCTTCAACGCCTATGATTTGATGTGTGGCCTTCAGAGCTCTTCAGTATGCATGCAGTAAAAACCTATGGGCGCCACACAGCTGCCGGCACCACACACCAAAAGATAGGTATTTTATTTCTAAGAAGAGGCTGGAATTTTTCTTGCTGCTAAGCATTTTATTTTCACCTGGAGAGCAAATAACAGCAGGCCTTTTCAATTTGCTGGTACTATTCTACTTGTGTTGCACTCCTCCGCTGTCAAAAAATGTCCATTGATGAGTTTTCATGCTTACTAAATGGAATATCAACTGGAGTGTGCTCAAACTTTAGGTCATTATCTATCCTGAAAAACTTTTGACAGTGTTGTTATTGGCAAGGATGCTCATTACGGATTCGAGTGGTAGCAGTCAGAACTAAAGTCTTCTTTTAATTAATACAAAGTGTGGCACTTGAGATAATATTATGCCTCCTAATGTCACCACAGATCAATAATATGAAGGACTAGCATTTACCATAGCATTAAGTCTCTCCACAGATTAACAGAATCTTCCTGTCCTCTTGTTCATGGGCACTCATCTTCAATCTCAGCAGTTTTTATTATCCTGTCACTGCTTATCAGCTCTGTAAATTATATCCCTGCAGTTCCTCGGAGGCCGCCTTTCAGCAATACAAAATTACAAAGTGCCTCTGACTCTTTATTTGTTAAGTTGAAATTAAAACATGTAGCAATTTTTTGTTATGGCATTTCCTCCCCCTTTGTTTCATTTGCATCAATGTCTGTTGCTCCAGCGGGCACATGAGAAGGAAAAGTCAAAGTACAAGTTGGAAAACAGCAATACGGCCTGTTATCAGAGCAGAAGTGACAAAGATGTGCAGAAAATACATCTTGGCCACTTGTAAAGATATTACACGTACAGTTGTGAACAAAAGTTTCCATACACTTGTCATGGCAGTCTTGAGTTTACAATGACTTCATCCATGATAAAAAAAAATTCAGAGTTATATGAATCATTGGAAACTCAAGACTGCCATGATATACATGGTCTTCACAAGTGTATGGAAAGTTTTCTTCATGACTGTATACAGTTTAGCATAAATGGTAAATGGGAAATGGTCTGCACTTATATAGTGCCTTTTTCTACCTTAGCGGTACCCAAGGCACTTTACAATGTGTTTCGCATTCACACACACATTCACACACCAATGGCGACAGAGCTGCCATGCAAGGCGCTAATCTGCCATTGGGAGCAACTTCGGGTTCAGTGTCTTGCCCAAGGACACCTCGGCATGTGGGGGGGACCGGGGATCGAACCGCCAACCTTGCCATCAGTGGACAACCCGCTCTACCACCTGAGCCACAGCCGCCCTAAATGTACACATAATGCACAGGAAACCTTTTATATAAGATATTGTTTGTTGTAAGGCTTTTGTTATGGATTACATGGAACAATTGCTGTGCTCAGCATTGTTTGCTCTCATAAAGTGTTTGGGTAATAATTAATCAGGATGTGATTGTAACTGACTTCGGACTAAAATATAAAGTAGGACCATTTGATGAGGCTGCCATTGTCAGCTTTTTAACCGAATGTCAGGGAAATCATGGAGATAGGATGGCCAATTTATTCTAAATTATCTGCAGAAGTTTCAAAGAAATTTCAAACCGTTATTTCTCCTCTTATCTTCTCTGAAGCGAAGTCATTTTGGAAACGTGTCGCATGTATCACTGATAGGCATCTTCATCAGTCCAAAGCGAGACACCATCATTTCACTCTCGCCTGAGTCTCATTTTGACAGAAATGAGACACCATTTAGTCAAGTTTCCATTTAGACAAGTTTCCATTTAGGCAAGTTTCCAGACAAGTAGCACTTGAGTCAAACTCCACAGCAGGAATATCATGGTCCACTTTGAAAGTGATAAGGTTTTATTGCTCACATGTTGTTTGAAAGAACAGACTTGGCTGAATGTGCGAGCACTTCCTTGTTTTTCAGGATTTGCCTCTAACAGTTATCTGTCAAAGGGGATTTGCCTCGTTTAATTAGAATCAGGCAATTAGGTAAATAAAAAATGCTATACTGATCATATAAGATATTTTCACAAATAGATATGACACTTCAGGTTAAAACACTTGTAAGTTGAAGGCTGCAATTCTAATCTGTTAAAGAGTTTTAGCGCAGGGCAGGAGATCCTGGCAAGCATGTCTTTATTTTTGATGAGGAGGGATAAATGATTCACAAGGTTGATTAATATTTCTTCTGCAGTTGTCTATTTGCATAAGGAGGGTAGCAATCATCATTAATAGAACTTTATTTATTTTATTAGTCTTGTCCTGTGATGTTTGGCCTTGAGTTATACATCAAAGTAGTTCCTGTTTACACAGCACTACTCCCTGATCTTATTGAAGCCAGACTATTACAGCTGGAGAGCAGCTCACGAGTGCGTTCTTGTATGTGAGCATGTGCACTGAGATTTGCTGACAACACATATTAACCGCCATCGGATATGCAGATTCAGTATATTCAGCTCATCATGACATTGAGTCAAAGTGCAGACAGACAATGTATCTTGGGTACTCATCCATCTACAGTGCTTAGAATACTGATATTTTTTGGTTGAAAGACTTCCAATAAAATTAATCTGGGTATCATTAATGTATGAATTTGTCCACTAGAGTGTTGACAGCAATATGAAAATAAAACACCTGCTCCTGTTCGCTGACAGCTCGAGGTTGGGGTGGGGTTCATTAGCATTTGTGGCAGATGTGACCTCAGTGCTTAGCGACCTTGTGAGTTGACATGGAGGCAGGGCCACGGGTACACATAATGTAGGTTTCTGGCAAAAGACATTGCTGACAGCTGTGATGTACAGCCGCAATTCCATGCTCCACTGGCAGAGCTTCAGGACCTCCTCGACTAAAAGGTGACATAGGAGGGGAAGCAGCGAGATTGAATAGGAGTGAGATGAGTTCTGAATCTGAAAGACACCAGTGGGAATAAAGCCACCAGTGAGTGCATGCAGGCAATGAATTAAAACAATGTATCGCTTTGTGAAAGGGGGTCTAGCTGAAGGTAAGCGGTCAGAGGTTTTACATGAATGCCCTTCTGAAGGGCCCTCTTGCCTTGTCTTTTTCTTTGCATAGCGGTCCCACTGGGACCTGCTGTCCGTCTGTGTGACATTTTCATGCGCAGAACCACAATGACCCCACAGCCAGATTGGATGGTGTGTGCACGCTGGGCTTTGACCTTGTCTTTAGCGATTTTTGTCTCAGAAGAGCTGCCAGGGGAAGTGTGCAGTCGAGGCAGTCAAGCTGTCCTCTTTCAGCCTCCCACCAGTTCGGCCACTGCACCTCCCCACTCCAGTCTTCTTGGTTAGATCTATTTCAGGTCACACAAGCCTCTGCAGTCCCAAGCCACTGTCTTTTTTTTTTTGGCGTTTTTGTCCCGTTGACACTTATTATAGCAGTGCGACATTTGCAGCATAATCTCACAAGTTGTGTTTATAGGGCAGCTCTGCTGAGAGAGTACACTCAGAGCTTTTCAAAGCTTTGCAGATGCTCCTGATTTGTATTTACCTGGCAGAGGAGGCCTGTCCTCAACTGTTTGTTGTCTTATCTGCCAGTGGCACTGTGTCATTTGTCACCTCTAATGAAACGGAAAGTAGCAGCAGATTACTTACAGTTTGCAGAGGCAAAGGGAGAAGAGGTGAGCCGCTGAGTGCAGGCGACCTGTGTTTGTCCGCTGGCTTTCAGACAGGTTCCTTTGTGTTGGGCTTGTCCTGTTCAAAGATGCTGTCAGCAGCAGCACTAAATTGGTGTTGTGTGTTGTTCCATAATGAAATGTAATGCAGCCCACCTGTTCTCATCTGTGTAATCTTTGCATTAGCGTGACATGACATCATGTTGAACAGGTTGAGACACCTCACAAACGGATGTTTCTGTTCGCTGTATAAAAGCTGAAGGGGAGGGACTGTTGGACTAGTTCTCCAGTTATTACTAAACCACTCATGCAGCTATTGTAGGCCTACTTGAATGCCTGCCAAAGTACAATTCAGATAAATTTAGTAACCACAACCAAGATTTAGCTGCATGTGATCTGTGGTAGCTACACGTTTCCCACAGTAATTCTTACAGCAGGTAATGAATCATTGGACATGGAGCCCTGTGCGTCATTGAGACTATTTTTTTATTAAAAAGAAAAGATCTCAGTATGACTTCTGTGTAGGTCATTAATAAATCAAGAGTGCTGAAACCCTTGAGAGAACAATCAGGGAGTGTGAATGACAACCTGTGTAAAATGACACTTGAGCATTATCAGCTAGCGGCTAATGAGGATATGGCTGTGAGTGTGCCTTTTGTGCAGTCTGATGTAACTGCATGCACTCTATGATCAGTGACGCGTGGCTAACCAGCAGCTTTGTGGATGCCAAATCTCCATGCAATTCTTTGAAAGGGCCCCCTGATAGATTCTAATGGATAATCGACCCACATGGTTTACAACTCCTGAGACCATTGGACATTTGAGTGTTTGGGGCAGTTGCTCTCCATTACTTCTGTTTGCTTATCAGTCAAACAAGAAACAAAAAAAAGTCCTGTAAAATCTTTTAATTGAAGTATTTAAGTGACTTTGTTTAAAAGCTAGTGAGGTCGGTAAATGCTACTCTGTAATAAAGCTTTCACTTTTTATAAAGTTGGTGTTGATTTATCAGCTTGGCTCTGCGAGGTAATTAAGTAGGCACTGGTAATTTCACTGTTTCACTTTGACAGAGCTGTTTATGAGCTTGTGCTGTGTTATATTGCTTAAACGATTTCTGTGCTTGAACAGACAAAATCAATTGGCCTACTTGAGAAATCTGAGCACACACACACTAAGAAACAGAGCGTTAACACACTCTGTGACTTGTTTTTACCCAATCATGTAACCTGGATCTCAGATTAACTTTTGCACTTGCTGGGGATGCTTCAAGAAAATCTTACATCATTGACTTCATTGTCTTCTGAACCACTAGTCCGCTGTCTGTACGTTTCGCCTCTTACAGTGTGACGTTGCAGATTCACTCAAGTATGTTGCCTCTCTCTGGTATTTCAGTGATTGCAGTCTGGAGAAGAATGTGTCATGTCCTGACAGCGCTGTAGAAAATGATCCTGCTGCTCCACCGTTGCTGTTGCTCTTGCTTGTTCTGCAAGGGAAGCTCCCACAATCCCCCTCTCCTCACCTTGTACAGGCGTGTGCAGCCTGTCTCTTTGTTGTGATTTATATCCTGGAGGAACAGGTCTGTCACTCTTGGCCTGGATGTGAGAAATAGGGGGCATTTCTTTTCTTGTAGAGGTGAATCTGTTGTGAGTTCGACGTGAGAGCGAGGTTTTCTCTGCCGGTTGCTCCCAGGTCTGTGAAGTCGAACATGTCCATACACAGAAAATAAATTAGGGATGTGGAACAACTGGGAGCGAGTGCCGCCCTAAAATGAAATGCATTAGGCTAGATTGTATTTGACATGTGAAATTGAGTAAATTACACACTTAGTGGTTTACCCATAAGAACTATGTTGCAAGATGAGTGACAACAAACATGGAAGTTTCCTTGTTTTCTTTCCATAACTTGCTAATGAGTTATTATTATAATTTTTTTTGCTTGTCCCCGATGCCATGTGTGCGTCTTTTTTTCTTCTTTTCTTCTCTTGTGAAGATAATAACTCAACAACCTTTAATGATGCAAATTCCATGTTTATTCTAGACTATGGAACAGATGATTCAATTAGTTGTTGGTAAATGCTTGCTGCATAAATTTGCATATTTGTGATAAAAATTACTTTTCCTTAAACGACAATAGCTCCTCGCTCGACAAGAGTTTGCAGATTTCGTATTAATATTGCTCATGTATTGTGTGAAGACAAGCATGTTCGCGTGGAAATAGTTTATTTAATTTATTCACCGCTCAGTTTAATTAATGACCTCATTAGCATAGCGTGTTATTTCTTATATATCATTGTAATCGTGGTTGGATATCGGGGTGTTTGAGTGCCTCTTGTTTTAATTTGTTATCTCGCAGTAGCGTGATGGTTTCTCGCTGATTTCAATCAATTCTGATTCATGTTTTTCCTTTGTGTTTTTGAAGTTTTTACACATGTGCAGGGTTGGGCAGTGGCAGATGTCTCTGCAGAATGAAAACATTTTGTTATTATGTCACCACTTGCAATTTTCATGATGTAGCTTGGTAGATGTAATGAAGTCATCTTTTAAAATATACCCCCAAAGCCTCTCTGTGCATCTATCATCTTTGTGCGTGGAGCAAAATCTCAACACACGAAATCACAAAGGGCAAAGAAACCTTGGGGTCGTGTGTGTGTGAGGCTCGTTGAGTTGTACAGAGAAATACTGAATCATAGGCTCCTGTTACAGTTTTACAACCCCTTACTTTCAGCTGGCTGAGCACTGGTAATAGCCATGTGAGAGACAATGGTTGTGTAAGGTTGGGTTCCTCTGCTCTACCAAAATAACCTGGTGATTTACTGATCCTGCCTCGCCTTCGCCATGAGGAAGAGAATATAGACGAGGTGGTTTGGATGGAATGAAGGGAACGGAGGGAGGACTCGCTGTTGTTCTGCTATCCCGTGACAGAGTTCCCTGTTTGACTGGGGCGGTTGCCATGGTCACTATTGTGCTGAGACACTTATAGT
The DNA here is from genome assembly GCA_900302755.1 of Chromis chromis. Lineage (NCBI taxonomy): Eukaryota > Metazoa > Chordata > Actinopteri > Pomacentridae > Chromis > Chromis chromis. Next base: position 12,694 of record OMNN01018986.1, read on the forward strand.
GACACCGATAATGATCGCTCGGCTGTTATTGATAGTGACAAAAACCTGGCCAGTATCCGGCCCTGTGTTCTTTTTGTGTCTCTTGTCTTCCTCTGATATTAATTTTCTGACTGCAGCACATGATATCTTCACTCTGTGTCCCACCCTGTTGTCTCATTCTCAATCCACTCAATGTGTGTGTGAGGAGTGTGATTGCCATCTGCTGTAACTATATGAACATTACATCTTGTTGACAGTATGCACTATTTTTTGTGTGTGTTAAACTAAACCACACAGTGCTCCACACTTTTTATTTTCACAGTAACACAAGGCTGATGATTAAATACAGTGATAAAACTCAAAGATGAAAGACTGAACAAAATATACTTTTTCTGAGATAAAGATCCACAAGGGTTTTCAAGATAGAACAAATCACGGTGAAGAAAAGATGCCCAACTGAACAGAAACTAAATAAAAAGGCAATAAAATGAGAAAATAATTCTTTAGAAACTGTATTAAAGTGCAACATGGACAAGTGATGTAAATACCATTTATCACTTTCCCCCTCAGTCAACGCCTGGAGGTGAGAGCTCAGGTTGCTCAGGCTTTCATTGCCAAGTTCCAGCTATCTAATGAGGAGATGGCCACACTGCGAGGGGCTCGGGATGCACCCATTTCTGAGGTAATCTCTATTATCATGTATATTAATGAAGTAAATCATGTGAAGAATCCTCCCATTGGTACCCACAGAAAGGGGAGGATGCAGTATCAAGTACAGATAATTGCCTTGCTGATCAATAGGTATCATTGATCGTCAGTTTTCTGACAAACCCTCAGTGATCACCACTCTACCACAGCTTCTGTTACATGTAAAGTGTTTTTAGACGTGGATATTAACCCTCTGAAGCCCAAGCAGTTTCTGGATGATTTTTGCTCACTGCAATATAAAGTCCTACACCTCTATGGAAACAGCAAAACCATGGCTAGAAGTAGAGAGAACTCAGAAATGTATTTTGTGCAGTATAAATGGTAAATGGTCTGCACATATATAGCGCCTTTCTACCTTAGTGGTACTCAAAGCGCTTTACAATGTGGTTCACATTCACCCATTCACACACCAATGGCAACAGACTTCCATGCAAGATGCCTGCCTTCTACTGGGAGCAACTTCGGGTTCAGTGTCTTCCCCAAGGACACTTCGGCATGTGGAGGGGCCAGGGATCGAACCGCCAACCTTGCGATCAGTGGACAATCCGCTCTACCACCTGAGCCACAGCCGCCCAAAGACAGTTATAAGACAGTTATAATGCCTTAAATCATAAAGCAGAAAAACAAAAGTTGCTTTCTTTGACAATTAATTTTACAAAAGTTGAGAAACCCTGGAATCAACATGTACAACGGGTGGTGACTCTACATTGTATAAATATTTTACTACTTACATTTTTAATTTGTTTCCCTACTTGTCTCCTTTCTGCTCTGTATAAACACAACCTTCAGTCCATTCTTTAGTTAAATCTATCAATTAAAATGTTAAAATCAGTGTTGAAGTAGCTTTTTTGTGCCATCCTTCCCATTACTTTATACTTTATATACATTTCTAAATATGCAAGAAATATATATGTCAATGATCTTTAACTTTGTGAATATTTATGGTGAGAAATTTGGCAGGTAAAGTGACACACACGTCTGCCAACTTCAAATCAAAGTTATATTTTACATCTGCAATATCAAATGATCTGTTAGAAACACTGTCTTTGGTCCTGCTCCAAAACATTCTTACCAAAGCTGTCTTTTTTGTGGTTTGTAAAAAAAAAAATGGACATTGACTTTTGCAATTCTGTCACCTATATTGTTGATAATATAATAATTAGTGTGTTGTTAAAATTCCCAGGATTTCTTCAAAGCTCTCAGCCGGGTGAAGCACATCCACGAGGATGTAAAAATCCTCTTGCGAACGAACCAGCAAACTGCAGGGTAAGTGTTATTCTGTGCTCCACTTCCAGTCTCTCTTACAGTAATTTTATTCTCTTTCCTAAATTCATGGCATTTATTATGACGGTGGAAGAGACAAATGGAAAATAACATCCAGGTTTAGTATTCATGTCAGGGATCTGACGCTATTCTGCAGGTCATGAGTATGTAATGTGTGGTCTTGGCTTGTGCGCTTGTTTCAGGTTAGAGATCATGGAGCAGATGGCAGTGTTACAGGAGACATCATATGAGCAGCTCTACCGCTGGGCTCAGAGTGAGTACCGTACACAGATTTACAATCACCAGTACACTGAAGACCCACTGTGAGCCTCTTTGGATTGCATATTGTCAAAATTAATGAAAACTGTACTTTCCTCATGAGGGCTCTGAGTGAGTTTCCAGTCTTGTCTCTGGTGATGATTTGTTAGTTGTTTTAAATTTTTCTCATTTAAATACAAAGCTTTGTTGTTTCAAGTGAGAGTAATTGCGTGTATAGGACACATTTAAGGACACATGTGACTCATATCCTCTGACTGTTTTTGCCAAAAGAATGCCGGAAAACAAACTTTTCCACAGCTTAGACATGGTTTTTGTCATTGAAATGAAAATAAACCATTTAGATCACAGAAACCTCATTTGTGTAATTATGATATAACAAACTGTAAACCATTTACTAAAATATGAGTTGCTCTACAGACGCTTGTTTTGCTGTAGTTTAGATTTGCTCAAAGACAGAAGTCCAGACATTTTCAAGTGAAAGTTTTGTAATGGAAAAATAGAAGAGTTGAAAGTTATAATGTTTGGTAATTTCTTTTCATATCGGGAAAGTTAATTGCGAAGGGTCTTTATTTTATGAATTTGGTAGTTGTTTAAAAGGGACAGCTACATTTAAAAAAAAATACTACCAGACATCTTTTAAAGTAGACAGTTATTTCTAGCATTAGGTAAGACTGACAACAGTAGAGCGTGTTTATTCGCCGCTGTCTGGAAGTTTGGCCCCAGTGTATCCATTGTTTGTGTTGTACGAAACATAAGCAAACTGACCGACTTCTTGGTGAAAGCTCATGGGAAAATGTGATTGAAAAACATCCTTGGTGCTTTGATTTGCTTGTCGCCAAGTTATCATGGTCCAAAACATTTAGCGGCAGTGAGTGGAGAATAACACAGGCACAGTTGATAGACTGCAGCTATTAAATCAGTTGGATGATGCACATTTAGATACACTGTATGTGCTATTTTCTTTCTTCCTACATAGATGAATGCAGAGGACTGACCCAGGAGACGTGTGATATCAGCCCTGTGTTGACTCAAGCCATGGAAGCCTTACAGGACCGACCCGTCCTTTACAAGTAACCCATCAACACACAAACAGAAACACACTTATCTGAACAAACTACTGGCTCCCTTTATCCTTTTGTGCATCTCTTTATTTAGTTTTTTCTTTATGTCAACTTGTTTGTAGTGATGAATGTTTTTAAGAGTGCAGAAACAAAGGATCAATGCAGCTGAGATGTTGTGGGAATTTAATAGCAAGTAAACAGGCCCTAAAATGTTTTTGAACTATTCGCTTTGGTACGTCTTTGCCAAATAGCTACAAGCAATTAATTACAGGAGCAGATGTGTGATAAATTCGAAATGAAGTTGTTGTTTTCCCAGTGATTGTGAGGCTCTCCTGTTTCGCTGTGCTACGGTCCTCTTTGGGCTTTTACAGGTGAACAGTGAGAGCTGGGGGCATTCTTGTCCCTGTGTTCTTGGAGAGAGAAGCAAAGAGGTTCTTGGTTATAAAACAACAGAGCCAACAGCCTAAAGCTACAGAAAATGTCGCCACCAAGCAGCCAGTAGAGGAGGAAAGTGCACATCTCAAAAGGGAAAAAAACAAAACACTGTTAATGTGCCAGTGTCTATACATTTCTGGTAATACAAATTTTAAGTGGATATTTAGCATCAATTAATCCAAATCTAGTCGCTCATAGTTTAATAAAGCAGCATTCAAAAAATATTTATTATATATTTATTATGATTGCATTAAGTAAATATGTTGCACAACATTTATTTTCATGATAAACACACACAATTTTGTTTACACTCAGTGTTCCTCTCCAGAGTTCATTACATGTGTCCTTAAAGCCTACCAAACCTGTTGAATACATTCCCTATCATTCAACTATAAAATGTATTACTTTATCTATTTTTTTTGCAAGCCTTTTTTTTATGTTCCTTCATAAACTGCATTGGTTTTTGCTCACAAACAACAATCAAGTATTCTTCTTTTCTGTCATTGCTTCCTGTTGAAGTCTGTATAACATGAATACTTCATGCTTGTGACATGCTGGTAGAGCACAAGCTACAAATAATATGTGAGCACGCTCATCAAAAATTTGGTCTTCAGTTTCACGTTTAAATAACAGAAAATTAGCTCAATGTGAAGCTTTGTGTCAGTCCTGAATTTATCTTGTCTATTTGTTTTGAATCCTCATTTAAGTCTTTCAATTCTAAATTCCTTTTTGTGATAAACAAAGAGCTAAATCAATCTGAGAATCATGACACACTTACCCATTATGTTCTACTGAGTTTTGAAAATCTCAAAGTGCTTTCAGATGTCTGAGGTACATACAGTTGAGACTGACAACATTTTTAGACATTTACACGTTTTCATCTGTAAGACTGCCAATCATCAACAAATCCCACAGAGGGATTTGTTGATGATTTGTTGATGATTTCACTGGTGACAGAAACAACAGGATGGATACAACAGTAGCATTCTGTGTGCTCAGATTCAGCCGAATACATACAAGACATCTAGTGATGTCTATGAGTAAAAGACCTTGGGCAATTGTTGACTGCAAAGGATTTTTGACAAAATATTAAATAATATATTTTTTTGTGTGTATATGAAATTTTAAACCCATAAACTTTGAACACTGTCTCCCCCACAGTTGTACTGAAATTAAAGCTGAGTCTTTAGTATTTTTATATGTACACTGGCTTTTTTATTTCAAATCAAATTTCTTGAAGCACAAAGGCTGAAGAGCAAAAAAATAGTGTAACTGCCCAAATACTTATGATCTAGACTGTATGAGTCAATAACACTAATGCCCATTACTCACAGTTATTTTAAGGTACAGACTGAAACAGGAAATACAAAGAAACTAGATAAACACAATTTCAAAAGCACTGAATGTCGATGTCTGTGTAAATAATGTGTAGCTTCTTGTACAGGACGAAGATAATTTATTCTAAAATAGAATAAATAATTGCACACAAATGAAAGTTTCACACATTGATATGTTTCCTTCTGTCTGTCTGTGTTCTCGGAAATGCACCTGTCTCTGTGCCGACAAAGCGTCCAAGGTCATGTTCTGGCTCTGGCTGTGTATGTTGAGGCTGAGAGAGTGTATGCCAGCGTTCTTGGAATCTTAATTCAACACTATCTTTTGTTTAGTCTGTCACAGAGCCTGCCACCACCAAGTCATCAGAAAAACCTCAAACTCTTTCCATTTTGGAAAAGCTGCCTACATTGTTGTTCATAGCAACTGACCACAACAGTCAGTCTACACAACAACAGTGCAGCCGCTGGCTTTTCTCATGAGGTTTGGGTGTTGAATGTTGCCGTGTTTCTCCTTTGTCTGGTCAGGTACACCCTGGATGAGTTTGGGACGGCACGCAGGTGTGCTGTGGTACGAGGCTTCATTGATGCCCTCACCCGCGGTGGGCCGGGAGGAACCCCCCGCCCCATAGAGATGCATTCACATGACCCTATGAGGTACATCTCCAATCCCATTATAATGCAATTCTCTTACATGAGATCCATTCTTGGATCTCATGTAAGAAAAACTTTTTGGACGTATTTAGAGCTGGAGAAACTCATGGATACTTCTTTTGTGTCTGTGCATTAGGTTTGAATGAGAGCTGAATAACTAGGTCAATATGACTTAGCTTACCTCACTGATGGCTGTAGAATATAAAGAAAAAATAGGACCTTCTACATACCTAACCACATGTATATGTGATTATAGAGTCATTATTTGAATTTTAATAAACAAGATTCTAATAAACTTGTCTCCTCTTTGCATGTATGCACAACATACTACTACATTGTATGCAGTTCGATGCAAATATTTGAGGCACTAAAAGAATGCCATTGAAAATAATGTCAAAATCAAGGCAATATTTGGGTGGACCACCCTTACCTTTTAAAACAAATTCTCCTGCACAAATTCTCCGAGGTACACTTGCACACATTTTTCACAGTATTTGTCAGCTAGATTGTTTCATTCAACTCGGGGAGCTTGCTTCAGTTCTGTGGATTTAGACTGTCTTAGTGTCTGACTGATGAGGTTGAGGGTTCTTTGGGGACGATACCATCTGCTGCAGAACTCCTTGTTCTTGTCACTGTAGACAGTGCTTCATCACTCTGGCTGTATGTTTGGGCTGTTGCAGGAAAAGCAGTGCTGTTCCTCAAAAACACAACTAATAAGTATTGAAGATATATGCATTTTAAAGTGCACTCTAATATCTATGATTGTGCATGTCCCTGATGTATAAATAGATCTCATTTTCTCCCTATCTCCTCAGAGTTTTAACTTTAAAATCCAATTCAGGAAGATGTTAAATGTCTACTTATCACAGAGTGTCCGAGTGTTGCCTGTGTTTCCTGTTGTACCGCTTTCTCTCTTCCTCCTGTGCCCAGGAGCCAAATGGGAGATTTTCTCAGAATACCAGCCGTGTGTTCAACACAAAATCACCTCCACTTTATAGAAGGCATCAGCAGTTCTGAGAACAACAAGTTCTTTCTCACCTCCCCGTGTCCTCGCACTCACTCGCAAACACACACGCACATACACACTCGCTTACACACAATCATTTAAGTTTAACCTTGCTGTTTTCCACCATTATGTAATGCCAAAAGTCATGGTGTGTTTGTGTGTGAGGGGAATTAAACACAATGACCCATGCCTTGATGTCGCTGTGGTCGCAGCATGGTTAGATTAGCCCTTCGGCTTGGCCCTATAATGACATACTGTTTAATACAGGATGTTTTGCTGCTCTTTCAGGTATGTTGGGGACATGCTGGCCTGGCTGCACCAAGCCACTGCATCAGAGAAGGAGCATCTAGAAGCTCTATTGAGACAAGTCACTCTACAAGGTGTGATACATTACGCAATATTGTCCATGATTATCTGATTCAGTGTTCTCTAATTTATTTATTTCATCTCACTACTCACGAATAACATGACAGGTGACTTGGATAATCACTGCATTTTAGAGGCGTATCGGTATGGTTATATTGTGCTGTCTGAATTTTAATAATTGCATTGTTGTCATCTACCTAAGAAGAATGAATTAGGAATAGTGTGTCTTTATTTTATAGTGAATCAGTGAATGCATTACTGGTGATTTACGTTTGGACCAAAAATAAATTTTCCTGCTGTGTGTGTGCTGCTTCTTCTTACATTAGGTGTGGAGGAGAACATGCAGGAGGTTGTTGGACACATCACTGAGGGAGTCTGCAGGCCCCTGAAAGTAAAAACCAAATTTGTTTTAACTATTTAATAGCTATTTCTTGATTTCAAACTGTGCTCTGTCACGTTTTCCTCGTGCACTCACTCAGTGTGTTACTGATCTTTTCCTCAGGTTCGGATAGAACAGGTCATTGTGGCAGAACCAGGTGCTGTCCTACTGTACAAGCTGTCCAACCTGCTTAAGTTCTACCACCACACCATCAGGTACATTTCACTCCATATAATACCTCAACAGTGACTTTAAATCTGTAATAACTGCTTGTTTAATCATAAACAAAAACGTAACCCTCTGAACCATAAGCAGTTTCTGGATGTATTTTGCTCCTGTCATATGTTTACTTGCTGTGGGCTTATTTTTCACTGCATGAAGGTCTTGCACCAATATGGAAACAGCACAACCATGGCTGAAAGTAGAGGAAAAAATGTCTTTTGTGCAGTGTAACAAATGCCATAACCAAAAAGCCAAAATTAACTTGTGTAGCCAAAATTAACTCCAGTATTAGTAACATCTCTGGGCACATGTTTCCATGTGCCCAGAGATGTTACTAATACTGGAAAAAAAATGGTGACTCTTCATAGTATAGATATTTTACTATGTACACTTTTTTGTTTTGTTTCCATACTCTCTGCAGCTGAGTCACTAATGACTTCATTGTTACAACAAGGAGAGCCAAATTGTTTGTATTTTTACAGAATCATGTCAATCTGAACACATTTTTGTAGAATAAAGTTATTTCAATGAAATACTGTGATTAGATTAGATTGTGCTTATATTTGGCAAATTTTCTAATCATTACAAGGACGCTGAAGTTGAAAGCTGAAAATCAACTGATTCTTTCTGTTTCCATAGTTTCTGGCACTGATAAATGGTGGTGATTTGTTTTTTTTTGTTTTTTTTTAAACTTGGCTTCCAAACCCACTGGCAGGTTTTGGGTTTCAGAAGGTTAATAGGCATGTATTTTGAATTGAATAAACATTTAAGTCATTTGTAGAACAAAATATGCTTTGGTTCTATCTTTGCAAATTTTGGAATTTGCTGCTTGTATAAAATATAAACTAGTAGAAACTTTTTCTTAAAATTTTTAAGTTTTATACATTTCTTGATGGATTGTTGATCCAGTAATAATGAATGCGGCCCTGGTTGACTTATCTACCTATCTAATCTTTGTTCAGCTCTATCATTGGTACCAGTGCCGCCTCCTTGCTCATCACTATTGAGGAAATGCACTTCCTCAGCAAAAAGATGTTCTTCAACAGTCTGAGCCTTCATGCAAGCAGACTCATGGACAAGGTGCGGTGTGATCAGGAAGATTCTTATTTGTATACTTGACAATATTGTTTTCTCTTGTGCGAATGTGAGAAAGTGACTGCTAAAAACAACATTCTTGTCTAAAGAAAGCGATAAAAGTAAGAAGCCCTGTTTTTAAAGTAGGGACAGTTCGCAATGTTCTTTCATAAAAATGCTTAAATGACAGTGCAGCGTAGTTCAGCGTTGCTCCCTGTGCACACACATTGTGTATTTCAGCTCTACGTCTAAACCCTCAAAGACAACAAGGCTATTTCTGAAGCCCTTTTGCTTGTAAACAGTTTTGGCCTGCTGGCCACAGCATCAAAATGGCGCTAGCTGCCAAGAAACACCAGACTTGTTACCATTTAGTTAAATTGGCATCCAAATATACATCAGCACGAGCACGAGCTCTTCCACATTACAGGCTGGCTGTGTCCCGATCAATAGCAGTTACAAGAATTATCTCTGTAGCTCAGTGTTAATCAGATTGGAGGCCCTCTGGGTTTTGGTGTCAATTCCAGCTAATGTCAGGAACACAGCCTTCTCATAATTTGCTCTATTAGGTGGACAAAGGTGTCCATGCTCAGTTCTGCATTGTGTGTCCAGAGGCCAATGAAATCAAAACCCTCTTCATTACAAAAGCTCCACTGACTGAGGCTCTGAGTAACAGCAGGTAGTAGTTGAGTATTTGGTTCATCATGCTGCTTATTAGGGATGTTTGCTTTGATGATGCTACAAGGACTACTTGTCTGTCACACACAACTAACTTCTGTGAAACTTTCCTTGTTTGCGCCTCCTCCTATATCTCATCTTGTGGCCTTGTCTGCTGAGCAGGTGGAGCTGCCACCTGCAGATCTGGGACCTACAGCCTCCCTCACTCAGACCCTCTCCCTCCTCAGGGAGGTGCTGGCCTCCCACGACTCGTCCGTAGTTCCTCTGGATGCCCGCCAGGCTGACTTTGCTCAGGTAAACACGCTTTTCTACAAAATGATCAAGATGAGCACACACGGGATGTTTCTAGCTGTTCATAAAACCCAATGCCATTTCACTCATTGCTTAAGGCTCTGTCTCGCTTTCTTTCTCCCAGGTTCTCTCTTGCATCTTGGATCCCCTCCTGCAGTTGTGTACTGTGTCAGCCAGTAACCTCGGCACAGCTGACATGGCGACCTACATGGTCAACTCGCTGTATGTCATGAAAACTACGCTGGCTCTCTTTGAGTTCACTGACAAGAGGCTTGAGATGCTCGAGTTCCAGGTCTGTGCTAATTAATTAATTAAATTAATAGTGAATCAGACATTCTTTTTCTATTTTCAGTTATCTATTTACATTTGAGTAATTAGTCAAAGCTATGAATTTAATAGTAGAACAAGACAGATAACATCATGAAACACTAATGTTATGCAACATAAAGGCTCAATTTAGTCATCTCATTGTCTAAATTGTTCATTTAAAATAGTGAATTGTTCTTGCCCCTTCTATTAAAACCCATAGAGCCCAAATCCTTTATTAAAAAGATTTCATTTGCCGTCTAATAAAAAGGGTGTGCGTCATGTATTGTTGTTCATGCTGTAACGCGCCATCTATCCCTCTATTTTTAGCACATCTTTTGTAATTGAGCACCACAAGAGCTCCTGTAGAAGTTTCATTATCAATAGCACAGTGATTCTCCATTAGCCACAAGTACCGTTGGTTCACAATGCAGGCTTGGACTTCATTTTAAACCACTCTCTCCCACATTTTTCAGATCGAGGCTCACCTTGACACTCTAATCAACGAGCAGGCGTCCTATGTGCTGACAAGAGCCGGACTGAGTTACATTTACAGCTGTGTCCAGCAGCACAGTGCTGAACAGGTCTCACATGGAGCACTTAAACACATGTTTGCATGCACTCACTCATGAAGTTATAGAACTGTGTTTTTTTTTTTTTTTTCTCACATCTCTCCTGTTAATGGTGTTCTTTTTATATCATCCAGGCCCTAACAGTATTGTTTACACCACCTCTTTGGGCTTTGACCAGTATTTGTAGGCTTTACTATTGCTATGGTTACCACATGACCAATGTCTTTGTTTGTGCATAATAGCATTTCTATCAGATTTTCAGATGAGAAAGGGACAGAGAAAGACAGATTGTATCATGCTCTATTAAAATATATTGGCTTCAGAAGAATTGTCCTGTGCAGATAAGAGCTGATGCCCCAGAGCCTTCCTCCCTCTTTATAACACACTTTGCCACTGGGCTGACTGAGACCCATAGTTGTGGTTTAGCATGCAAGTCTTGACTCTGGTTCATGTCAGGACACACCACACCCTGCTGCTGCTGCAGCTCAACGCAAAGCTCAATCACAAACTGTCATTTTTCTGCAGACTGCTTCTCGCCCCGGGTGGCCTGTCTTGGGTTTTCTTTAAATGGTTGTCTATTTGAAAAGATTAAGTCTATCCTTCTGCACTTGACGACATCCCAGATGTCAGTGTCTGACAAAAATTCTGCAGTTTATTTTAGACTTTTTTGGTTTACTTCCACTGTTGGTGTAACATTTCATGCTGTATTTTTCTGTGATACATTAGATGAACAAGAAAACAGGCATTAACATAAAACCGTTCACAGGGTTAGTAGCCTGTAGATGAGTTTGTTGGCTCATAGTATGTTTGTTAATGTGCCCATATCCCTATAAAACCACTCAAGGTGCTGCACTGTTGCTTTGAACCTTGCACTGCCTTCTATTTGCTGGTTTTAATGTTGGCAATTTAGGCATTTAAGCTTGTCTTAATGTTACCATTCTGGATAATCAGTGACAGCTAATTGCCTTAAAGGTACATGCTGTTGTGTACACAAAGGCAGACGTGTATTTACTCTGTAAAGTTAACGTCAGGATTTAGGGAGGAGATTTCTATTTTTCACAAACTGAAACACACATGTCCAAGTTCACTTAATCTAAAAAAAAAAAAGGTGGACTATATTGATAAATTTTTTGCCAATAAATTTCTTCCGTACTATAAATTAGTGCTGAATGATGAACCAAACTTATCAAATCTAGGACTTATTGACTTATATTTGTTTTGTTTTCAGTACATGACTTGTCTGAATTCTATTTTAAACCAAGAATAGCCACAACAACCCAATCAGTCATTTAAAAATAGGCCAACATGAGATAGTTGTAGTAAATGAGATAAATGTGACATTTTATTATGAGACAGAGCTTAGATTATATCATATAGCCACAGTGTAAATCATCTATCCGTTTTCCTTTAAGGATTCAAAGAAGTAAGAGAGACATAGACAATTAAGATGTCTTTTTTTTTTCTTAAACCTTTAGAGTTTCATCCAGAGGTAATGGCATTCAATCAGGCATCAGTTTGTCCGTACCTGCATCTATTTTTAGCAGCTGCTTGAGGCAATATGGTCATAAAGCAGGAATAAACTTTTCAGAGCTGCCTGCCGACATGAATGAACCTCAGCCACCTGATCTTTGTTATACTCTAACATTCAACATCACTGCTGTTCAGATACGGTGGCCTTGAGTTGTATTCTAAACTCTTTTCTTGTCTCAGGGTCCTCTGTCCCTCCTCCCCAGCATGGACAGCTCTTCTGTGAAAGCAGCAATGGTGAGTTGCAGCACTGGTATTAATAGAGCAAATTTATCTGCAGATGCCTGATTAATGCTGCTGTTGTCCCTTTCACACAAACAACAGGTCCAGTTTGATCGATACTTGTCGTCACCTGACACACTTGTGATGCCGCAGCTCAACTTCCTGCTGAGTGCAGCCATCAAGTGAGTCCCTAACGCTGATTGTGGCATTCTCTGTTCACGTAAAGAATAGCATATATGCAATATTCAGGCTTGTAGTTAAATGTTTACATATCACATGGTATAATAATGGGGTTAAGAGCGTGTTCAGAGTGATTAAAAATAGAACGGGACCGTCAACCCAATAATGTCCAACATTTATTAGTTTCCCAGATGTAATGCGATCATTACTGCATTCTAAACAAAACACTCGACTAAATGCATGGGGAGTTTGGATGCTAAATGGCCAAGCCCACCAACACATTGAGAGCACAGTCGGCTCTGCACGACTGCCTGTATTTGTCTTACTGATCAGAAAATGCACATGCTTTTAGCTCAATCCAGCTTCTATGTTGGAGGGCTCTTTCTATGAGTTACGTTTACTGGGAAGTGCAGCAGGCTTGAGGAGCACTTTGTACCTCAGGTTAATGTTCTCTATTAATGGACATGGGAGGACTGATGGGCAGGACGCCATTAATTAGCTTCTGGTCCATTTCTCACTCACACTCGTTCCCTGAAATCATTCTTCCTCTTTGTCTTTCTCCCTCTCTCTCCCGCTGTCTCCCATGTCTGCTTCTCTGCTCACTTAAATACACAAAAACACCCGCCAGCACTTCGAAAACACTCCTAGTGCACACAAATAATGGGAATGTGATTTTAGACTCCCTTCGTTTCACATTTCGTATTAGTGCACTTCGTGTGGAGTAAGGTGTTGTACACGGCACCGAGGTACCATGTTCTCTGCGGGCCAATTAAAAATATGGATTCTCAAGAGCCTGAGTGGGATACAACCAAGGTGCTCCCACGGTGTCTTTGAGGCCTCTCACTGGGCTCTTCAGTCCAAGTGATGCATCCTCCAGTTGTACTCCACTGCAGGAAATAGTCACATTATGTTCGTCACTTTACTCATAATGTATATATATCTATACATATATAGACAGATGTATATATAGAGAGAGATGTATACGATAATATAATGTTACTTCTTAAAGAAAATGTGACCCTTTTCTTGGTCTAAAAATGTCCAAAAAGTGACCATTACAGAATCCTAGAGTTTAAAGTTTCATCTTCAGACATCATATTCTGGTATACAAACAGTCCAAAATCCAAGTTATTTTATTTACTGAACTGTAAGACAAAGCATGGCAGCAAATTATCACATTTGAGAACTTGAAACCACCAAATGTGATGCATCACTTAAATACCAAATTAGTGCCCAATTTATTTTCTTTCAATTGACTAGTCTATAAATCAATGAATTGTTGCCGCTCTAAAAAAGAAAAGCAGCAGCAATGCTGATGAAAAACAAAGACATATCTTGATTATGGAGAAAAAACATGTATAACCCAAAACAGAAACCCATAAAATTCAATATACAGATGCTCTTTTTAAGTTAGTTTAAAGGTTGTTGCTAATGTGATTAATGGGATTAAAATTATTTTTTGAGGCATATTTTTATGCTATATCAGTACGTGTTATTGTGGAAATCTCCTGATTCTTTTGCCTCATTGCTGTAATATGTATCCATAGATGGCAGTGTGCACCACATACTGTCATTCTTTGTTTTGATACAACAGGGGCACACAGTGGTCACTGAGCAAAAATAAGTGAATTCTCACTCAAGGCATTTCAGCTCTTGATGAGTGATTAATTACAGAACAACTCTACTTGTCTGATTTAGAAATGTTTTAAAGGTTCTTCAGCGAGCATAAGTTTAAAAGAGTTTTTTCTGTTTGTGCAGGGAGCAGATTTTCCGTCAGTCGACAGAGCTGGTGTGCAGAGCCTATGGGGAGGTTTACACAGCTCTGACCAGCCCAACTAACGCCTACAAGGACCCTGAAAACCTGGTGCCCAGATCCCCTCAGCAGGTTCAGACCTTGCTGTCCTGAGAGACACTTTTGTCCCACCTCGCTGATCTCAAAGGCCCCAGGCGAGCCCCAGCGGAGGACCGCCTGCAGGTTATTTAAAGAGCTATGTAATTTGTACAGTATAATAACACAAATGTATATGAAAGTCGGTGTAAAGGTGGGGTTCTCTCTGGGAAATGTGGGATGTGGGTGTACATAGAACCTTCCGTGTGTCAGGAGGAAAGAACATATGTATATTATGCATTTACTTACCCTGCTGCAGGCATTTGTTCTCTCTCTAAAGCATACATGTCCCTTTCTTTCAGTTTGTTTTTACACAATGTAACCCTTTTAGGTTCCATAATTATAGAAAACAAAGTCTTTTTTATTGAAAATAATGAATATTATATAAAACAAAAGGAAACAGGATTTAAGAGGCTTGTCTTATTTTTAAATGTGGTCAGGAAAAATTCTTCGACAATGCCAAAGGGAACCTCAGAGGCTTCAGTAGAAACGTCATGTTTATTTTAATCCCAACTGTTTTGAGTTGTAGGGATAAAATGGAAAATCAGTCTTACCATCACATTCAGCTTTTCGAACAATGTCTACCATGTGGACTACAATGTGAATGCAAGACTTTAATAAGATTGGATTTAGTTGGTTACATATTTATATTTATAGTTGGGTATAAATTGTACCGTTACACGAATGACAATTAAAACACAATTTAGTATGTCCGAAAGCAGACATTGTTTTCCTTACTGTTGTATTGACATACAATATAACTTTTTCACAACCTAATATGTTTTACACCCAATACACCTTCTAGCCTTATACTTTAATACCTCTTTGGATTAAAGGTATAAATAAAAGACCTGGGCTTTGCAAGACAATATTCAGCTTTTGAGAGTTTTCAGTTTTTAAGATATATCTATGTCTACAAAGCCTAAATGTTTTTAAACCTTAGGAGAACCAACCACATGCTAAAAGGATTACCCTCAAGTTATTTCCAAATACCCACACAGAACAGTTTGTGTCTTTCATCTCTTTCGAGGAAACCACACAGCAATGGATATTTGTGACATAATGACATATAATATCATATCACTAAAAATCGGATACCACCCAGCCAACATAATCCCCAATAAAATGCCAGTAAAACTGTAAAGATAAGTGAATATTGATCCAGTGTGTTGTTATGGTCTCTGGTCTGAGAGGCAGCATTTCATTTCTGCTATCTGACATCAAGGTTCATGGCAGCCAGCCTGATCTTGGCAGGACTGCCAGCACTGAGTCCCAGGATTTCCCCAGCTCACCGGATGTTACTCAGCTATCATTGGCCAGGACATTGAGTACTGGGAATAAATGGAATACCACAAAGTTCAGCATCTGGACGGCGTTCTTAAGTCCTTTAAATAGACCGGCTCTCTTTTCTACTTCTGCTTGGCTACGGTCGGATACAAACTGGGTCTTGAGGGTTTTTACTCAGCAATCTTTGGCAGAAAGTGGGGTGATGTTAAAGAGGCAGGATTACTGAATAACAACACATTGTTCATGTGTAACAATACACACAGTGCACGCCTTCACTTACTCAGCTGCACATCGGTTGTTTGCGAATACATGGGCCTGCACAGCTCAGCATGTGAGAGCCTTGTCTTTCCAGTGGCTGTATTAAGGAGTTAACAGATGTGACAGGTGACGGAGTCACCACTTAGAGGCAGGTAGTGGTGACACAGTGGCAAACATTCATCCCATCATCCGCTCCATATGACAACAGTTACCAAGCTTTTGCCTGCTGAAGCATGAAACCAGCAGGAATCTGGGTTAAAGGATAATACTAGCACTATTGAGTCTTTTTCCTCCTCTTGCTCCAGTGGCCGGTGATAAATGTGGAACTACAGATGACAACTTTAGCCTATCTATTGTCTCAGCAGAGACTTTGAAAGGAACTTAGAAATTTGCAGCCACTCTGGAAATCACATCTTACTGCATGTCTATGCTTAGAAATTCCATTTGTTGCCTCCTCATTTGGAAATGAATCATCATCTCCTCAAAGCTTGACTTAGTAACTAGTAGGAGTGATGGTTTTGTGCCACAGTTTATGTCCTGCATTTAAAAAGAAATTTGTTAAGTCATGATACAGGATCAATTCAGGGGAAAGGCTACAGTTAGTTTGTTATAACTATTTATTGTAACTATCAGTCCCTGCAGCAAGAAAAATAATTTTGTGTCTATGGCTCACATATTGTGTTTTCTGTAAACTAAATATACCACCTACACATGTAGATTCATATTTAAATTGTATTTTTCTGAAAGGTTTCACCAAATGACTTATTTCCCTATGAGCCTGATTATATAGAAAGTGATGTATTTAGCATTTGCAAATTTAAAAAATCTATTAAACCTCAAAATATTTGTACAATTTTTTTTAACATGAAGTTACATGTTAACTAAGATCTTTGCAATGAAAAATGACAGTGGAAGTGTTTTGGATCAAACATTCAGCTATCTAACAACAAAATTTTGAATGGCTGTCAAGTGTGGGTCAAAAACATTACATGTAAATATAATTACAGAAACAGTTTAACTGTTTAAATTAAATTTTTTTGGCTTCTGGCAACCATATCAAGCATACTCTTGTATTGAAACTGAGGACATTTTCTGTCTAGCAGACACATATAAAACAGCATCATCTGCATACATGTAGAAAACTGCCTTATGACACAGTATATGCTGACATTAAGTTTTTCATTAAGGTTTCATAGCTCCTCCGTGAGGATTCCAGGTTAACTGTCACTGTACCTTCTTGAATAACAAAATAGTGTGTTTACAATTCGAGAATTAGGGATTAGGGAATCTTTAATATCAAACATTTAGATATTAAAGTAAAACCCAAATGATACTGGATTTATAGGCCAATACCAATTTTAAGGAGTAAAAAATTCTGATATTAATATATCAGCCAAAGTTGTTTATATACCGTATGGTAGAGTTATATTGAAAAGAGAAAATGATAGGGTCATTGTTTATTAACTTTTTAGCAGTGTTTCACAAACTATTTAGCAACTTACCATGAAAACACTGCTTGACCCTCCATCACCGTCTGCTCAACTGTGATACGTACTCTGCTACACGTGCTGCAGACAGTACTTAGCCTATTGTAAAATTGGAGTAAACTGTCTCTGCTGGACAAACAATGTGATGACACGGTTCTGAATTACCCCAAGTATCTTTTTTCTGTAATATGCTCTGTAAAAGAGTGAGTATGTTGTCCGAAATAGCTGTGTCCAGCCAATATTACCTGCTAGCCGAAATATCGGTCAGGCTCTAATAATAAAGTTGTTTTTAATATAGAAGAAGTGTGTCAGTGCAAACATCCAAACCTATGACCTTAGATGGGCTAAAAATTAAATAAAACAAGAACTTTGTCACTGCTGACGTTTTTTTTTGTTGTTGTTGTTGTTGTTGTTGTTTTTTTACCAGTGCCACAATAGTTCAGGAAAAATGCCTTCTTCTGCTTTCCACCTCTAATCTTCCCACACAGATAACCTAGAATCCAACAGGAAGTTGTTAGGAAATAATGGACTTTGTGATGGTAAACTACCAAGTAAGCAGACTTTAAAGTGTACAATGTTAATGAATTATCTGTTTTGATTAGGTTCTTCATTTCACAAACTGTGCTGTACTTTCAGGTTATGGACAGTTGCATCATGGCCTCCTCTCTGGTTAAACATTGAACACAAACTTTCTGCAAGAGGAAGGGAATTGTTTATCCCTTCAAAACTAATTTCTCAGTCATTATGAGTAACATGGTCTTGCTCAATACTTGGAAAATGATTTGCTTCTGGATTTCCTCACGTCAGCAAAATTATTAGTTTGAATTGAGCCTCTCATCCCTCCTCACTCCTAACATCTCTTATTAAGCCCATTAGAATAAAGATATTAGTTATGTAACATGCTCTCCATGTATTGTGTCCCCGCTGCTTCAAGCGAAGGCTATGGTTATCCATCTTATTATGAAGCCGAAATATCTCCTCTATCATATCAATACTACTTCTAATTATTTCTCATCATCCTTTTTGTTATTTGGAAAAGGTTACCTTATGTCAAATCTCTCTCTCTTTGGAGGCTATTATGTAATTTGTCTATTAGCACAGGAAGGGGAGCACTGTGAAGTACTGACCTGAAACCTGAGTGCACACTAATTAATTTTCTTTTCTGATTGTCTGCCGTTCCCATCATCCTAATCAGCATTTCATTCACTCCTCTCAACATAACACGGCTTCAGAAACTTCAAAACTGCCTCAAAAGTCAGCATTTGCCGCCCGTGATTTTGACACATAAGACACAGTTATTAATGCACATCCATCTGGTGCTGCTATTGACAGGCATACTCCCTGACTGACCAGATGCATGTCCAGGTGGCCTGATAAACAAAGCATATCAGAGACGCTAACAGCACAGTGTTTGGATAGTTGTGGGATGAGAGGAGAGCACAGAGCTGACTGGCTCTCTGTAGCCGAAGATTAGCCAATGATGGAGCTGCTTTGCCCTCACGCTGTCAGAAAAGGTTGGACCCCCTGATGGTGCCCCAGAATGCTTGTACAGTATTGCGTGTGGCTGCGATACTTCATTGTGTAAGCTTTTCCTCCCAGCTGAAACATGTTTGCTTTTGCTGGTATGAAACACTTTGTACAGAATCCTGGGCTGAACACTAGCACGTTCAGCGGTTTCCAAATTGTGTCACTAATGACCAGATTTTTCCTGTGTTGTTGTTGGATTTTAGTCACCCGTGAAAAATCTCTTGCTGTTATTTTTTTTGCTTGCGTGCACATAAAATCTCTTGCAAAGTTGTGCACGACTTGATAGTGAGCGTCACATAGATTTTCCCTGGTGATTATCAATGAATATGTAAAACTAAAGAGCCAGTAGACGGCGTTTTGTCCAAGTTTTGAAAGAACGCCAGGTTTGCCACCAGCACACGACCGAATCCGTGAACTTGAAAGACACACAGACCTATTCACACTAACAGAAGAGAGAACAAGAACATGTAACAAATTTACCATGACTAATGCCTCTGTGAGTAATCCAACATGCTGTCAATCATTACTCACACAGAGAACACTGTCTTTGCCCTCATTGGTCCATGCTGTGCGCTTCTTCAAAGCACAGTCCCGTGACTCCCATCCTGAAGCAAAAGAACTGGGCCAAGCTCGTGTGTGTGTGTGTGTGTGTCTGTGTCTGTGTGTGTGTGTGTGTCTGTGTCTGTGTGTGCATGAGGGGAAGAAAGACAGTGATTATATGAACTGAAGTTGTTCTTGTCACAGGGGTCATGGCTGCAGACCCAGTCAACCCACTTTCATGTGTCCCTGCTCAGGGACAGTAAACAAACAGGGCTATGAGCACAAGCTATAGCCGCATTACACTCAGCTCTGTTTTGACACCAGAGTGCCTGGATGGTGATGCAACGAGAGGAGGCTTTGATCCAGGCACAGGTGGCAACATCCGCCCTGTTATACACTCCATCGCTGTTGTGATAGTTGGAAATTGGCCGCATCTGTATATCATTATCAGATCAGTTTCTACCATCTAAGTTTATTTCTGTGTAGCACACCAGTGAAACTAACATTTGGCTGCCTCTATCTCACCTTTTCTGTGTTTTCTTTTACCTAACTGATGTGTTTCTTAAAATATACTGCTGTGGTCATTTTAACATGAAAAAGTTTCTTACATTTACAACTGCTTACCCAATTATGACATTTCTGAGTGAGCTAAGTTGTCCTGACTGAGTCATGGAGTGCGATAATACTCCTAAAAATAAAAGGAAGTGAAAGTCTCAGATTTAGGAGCACATTTCCCATAAATCTCTTAGTTTTCTGTTATGACGTAAATGTTTTAGTCTTGACCTTTTTTCCAAGGCACAAAGATTATTCCTAATGTAATGTGAGTATTGTTGAAGTTCTTCCAAAATCTGTAATTAGCAGATTTTGTGCTTGAACATCTGCAGATATGTTGTACAGAAGTCATAGAGATTTTTAGCTTATAGCAATCGTTGGAATTTATTTTTTAGGTAATCCATTATTGTGGTGGGAAATACATTTTTGCCCCTTTAATTACACTTGTAGACACATTTCAGACCTTCCAACAAGAAAATGAATATGAGAATTTATATACTGCCTCATATTTTTTTTCTTCCAAAGATCATAAGAAAAGAACACCCTGATACAGCTGCAATGTGTGTGTGTGTGTGTGTGTGTGTGTGCGCGCGCATGTGCGTGCGTGCATGTATGTGCATGGGTGGGAGCTGTGGGGGTGGATGTGTACAAGCAGCAGTAGAGGCCTGAGAGGGGAAGGACAGAACAGAGCCCCAGTTACTGAGTAACCCAGAGCAGCAGTCCCGTACTCACCTTTCCCCTAATAGCCCTTCACCTTTCGAACCACGTGAAGCGAGCCTGTATGCTGACTCCCCATAGTGTGCGCTCAGACACACACACACACACACACACACACACACACTAAGAAAGCTTATCCAGTGAGAGAATCACAGCAGCAAACACAAGAGCATTAAGTAGAAATTTCCCTTGACACAAGTAGCTTAAAGGGTGAATGTGTTCATTTTACTGTCCCATAACATAAACAGAGCAGAATACACTGTATCTGTTAGGTTTGAACTTGGCTGTTGGTCAGTATTAATGACTCATCACTTACCACACTGTGCTGACATTTCTGGGTTTTTAAAACTCATGTTCACACGTTTCAGGGTGCAGACGGCTCCCAGCTGTCCGGTGCTATTCGGCCACGTGTGGTCGACTGTCACTTCACCTATAGTGTACGTGGAGTTACGGAAACTACACTGAACAAAAATATGAACGCAGTATGCAAATACTCTACTTTTCTGACTTGGAGAATCCCATTTCTATTGTTATTATTTAGCCAATTGTGCACACGTTTTTGAGCTGATCAACTGATGACAAATTCTTGATGTTAATCCACACCTTCGTCAGGTGTGGCTCTAAAGGACAATGATCAGATTGTCTTGTACTGTGACCTGTACAAGACAATCCTTTGACCAGTCACAATAAAAGGCCTCCTTAAAATGCCACACGATGCCACAGGTGACAAGAAAAAGACGAGAATGGCTTATTGGCATGCTGGATGTCAGTTAAAGCCAGGCACTTGATTTTCCACAGCTCCGCCTTTTGTCATCTAAGTAATCATTTCAAACAGCTCCGGATGGACGTGTCCGACAACTTGATCCTGTCGCCAAGCCCTTCGTGAAGAGTGGGACAACCTTCAGAAAGAGCAACCTCGTTACTTCTCTGCGTCATAGTTTGTAGTCGTGGTTTGTTGGTTGTTTAATGACGTTCATTCCGCTGTAGATATGTCATGTGTTAGAACAATAAATACTTGTCCCCTTTGTTGAAAAGAATGGATAGAATCTGATAAAATACGCCATGCACCCTTTATTTTTGTTTTGTTTCTGTCCAATCGAATGAAGCTTTTAACAGAAAGCATGAGGAGTTGCATCTCTTGGTCCTTGTCAGTTTAAAAAAAAAAAATTTCAACCTTCCATCTAGAGGCACTCCTGTCTTCAACTTTCACCTGACAGCTTGTTATGAATGAGCATAATCACAAAACGTCACAGCTCTGAATGTTAACAAGCCTGACAGAGCAGGATTAAGACAGCATTGTTATTATTTCTCTTATTTATTCATTCTTCTCTGACTCCTTTATTTCGAGAATATAACCTAATTATTTGCTGTTGCAATTAATTGCTCACTGATGAAGTATTCAGAAAGGCTTATGTGGATTTAAAGTAAGGCACAACTGAAACTCTTGAAGCGTAAACTGCAGTTGAGTACGGCTGGCTGGTGAAATGTGTGGGAATGTGTGTCAGCAGAAAGCCACTCCTTCCCATTGTAGCGGCTGAATGAGTGAGATGTCGATGGAAAATATGAGTCACTCTACCTACAACTCACAACAATAATATTTAGCATGAGTAGAGAACTCGGAGCAGTCTGCCGAAGGTAGATTGGTGATTAGTGGCTTTATACGCAGACTGGGAGTGGCTGTGACAAAACTGCTGGCCTGACATCATTAATCCATCCCAGCCCACACACTCTCCACGCCAGACTGGTAAGGGAGGTACCGGCAGAACGACGGGCTGCTAAATCAGTCTCGGGGTGAGCAGCAGAACCAGAGAGATCCAGATCAGCCACACAGAAACTTTTCACCCGTTCCCTCCTCGTATGGGTGTGACGGGGAGCTTTTCTGGTGATGCCATGTTTTCAGGGGGAAAAAAGGAGTGTGCTTTCTGCAAAGTCATTAAAGTCTTTGAAGTTATTAAATGATTAGAAATAAGTACATGGGGAAAAATACAGTAGAAATATATAAAAAAGAAACTCTAGTAAAAGCATATATTTGATGTTTAAACAGATTGGCCAACAGATTTTCCGAGAATCTAATTTTAGATAAGCCTCTGCTGTTTTTTTTTTTTTTTTAATGTAATATGGGATAAACTAGCTGTTTTATTTAAGCAATATGATGAAAAGGAGAAGTCTTCATGACTCGTGACTGTCCCTGCATCAGTGGACTCCCCACAAAAAAAGAAAAAAAAAACTGGAGCGCAGTCAGTTTGTGAAAGCACCACATTTCTGTAAGTAGCATTATGGACCTTGTGAAATCATTTAAATAGCAATAATCGCTTGGACTGCAACACATTATTCCAAATATAAGCCTTTGAAGCACTTTTCTCAAATCTTTTCATTTATTTTGTGGCATTTTTTTTCCGTCAGTTCAATTAGAGGAGACACAAGTTGGCATGAATACAGAAGCTTGCTTTGTTTGAGAGACTTTGATGTCGACCCCATTGAATAGCTAGATGTATAGGATAAAATGCTATAAATAGAAGCAATTAAAGATCCCCCTGGGGAGCCGTAGAGGGGTCTGGTGGTGGAGGGGTGAAGCTGCGATGAAGCACAGACTAGCAGAGAGACAAAGCAGCTAAAGTAAATTTAATGTCATTAAATGTTCAGCTACAGAAGCCCTCCGTGGCTAATTTGATTTTTAGTTATATGAGTAAAGTAAAGCAAAGACAAAAGTGAACCAAAGAAAAGACAAAATTTAGTTAAAAAAAGTTACACAGTAAAACTAAAGGAACATCCAAATGTATACTGACCAGGCAACAGACCTTTAAATTTTAAAGGAGAAAGACTTTTTCCATTAGAGACGTGAAGCGGCAGGATTTCCCACCAGTCAGTAAAACTGATAAACAACAGACAAATGATCAGTTTATACGTAATAGAACTCACATGCATGAGAGTCGGCTTTAGCGCTGATTCAGCTGATCCTCTCTCATTGCAAGATCAGTAATAATTATCCACGTAACATGGCACAAAATTCCTTATTATCCCAAAATAATTGGCAAAACTCAAATCTCGTGACGAGAAGCAAAATATGTCTTGGGTGTGGTTAGAAAGGAGCAGAAAAAGTGAGTCTCATTCCTTGTTTTCTTTTTAATCTAAACCCCGTAGTGTTTCTTTTTTTGGAAATAAATAATTGGTGTATTTTTCGCTGCCTCCCTGTGAGATACACACAGAAAAGTTGAGTAATCATTCAAATTTACAAATCTGCCCGTGAATCACAGCTACATTGAGGTTGCAGCTCAAGCTCACTGTGTTGACTCAGAAAGTGAATCACGGCACCTGCAGAGGACCCAGATCATCCGAGCAGCTGTCCCAACAAGCCGGGCGCTGGGGCCGGGGCCAGATCAGGCCCTGTTTTTGCGAAGGAGGCGGAGGGGAAGCGATGGGGGTCACTTTCAAATCATGGAAGCAAATCAAATCCATGCAGAGAAAACAAGCTTTGGTATTTAACCTGAGTGCACAGAAGCAAAGAAATGGTGTTATTATCGAATGACTGGTCCGGTGGGTAAACTCTCCAGCCATTTCCTCCCATTCATACTCCGAAAGGTCTTGACTTTCTCTTAAGTGACATGTTGGCTCCCGCATATGAAATTCTCCAGATTGATCAAGAACTAGGAAGTTGTGTTTGACCTGAAGTAGGAAATCATGGTAGGAAGTCAGATAAAATTCAAGAATGGAGGATCAAACCTTCACAAAACCGCTTTTCCACTTGTCTCACTGTGTGATTTATGAGGATTTGTGCTGTTTTTGCCTTTGTCTGGGTTCAACATCAGTAAAGGGCAACATGCCAAATTCTCCTAAACATCTGTTTTCAAAGTCCTTCGTTTCATTGCAGTTACCTGTTATGCTACGTTACAATATTCCTCCCCCAACAGGAACACTGTGTTATGCTTATTCTGCTGAGACGTAGCAAAAAATGTAGTATTTATGACATTGTGAGTCCAGAAGTTAGTTTCTAATTACACTTCTTTTTCTTGTGCGAGATGAAAGAAAAAGTTGTTTTGAAGGTATAAATTATGGTTGTCGTGGAAACAGTGTGTGATTTTAGCTTGGCGCTCTCATACGTGGGTGGCCCAAACATGTGAGTCAGCGAAATGGACCACTCACATTGCATCTGCTGTCACGATATGAGAGATTGTGAACTCTATGTATTTTTTTTTAAATTTATTATTATTCCCTGAAGAGAGGCCATATGGTCGAGCCTCCTTTCAGCTGGTGAAACCCTCAAAACTCGGTTGTCTGGTTCGGTTTTTCTCCCGTTCAGCTCAAAATGAACAAAGTCAAAAGAAGCAGAAGCATTTTGTAAAAAGAATGAACAATAGGTTTACAAGTCCCTCATAGCATTTGCTTCATCTGTGCAGTCTAATGATTTAACTCTCTGGAAGAAGGTGAGCTCTAGAATCCCATAAATGTCTGATTTCAACAGATGAAGCCACTTCAGTCCTGATGAGGAGACCAAGCTGAAGACTTTCCTCTTCACTGTGAGCAGCAGCAGACTCAACCACAGGAAGCATCTTTACACGATGAAACTATTTTTTTATACATCAATGGAACTGTTTTTAGCACAGCAGTGTGAGCTGAAGTGTTGTGCTTTTCACCTTTTCATTTGATGTCATTTCTGTTTTTATGCCTCCGTGTCGGCAGCAGTCGTGGCATTATGCTTTCGGGTTGTTCATCCAGTAATCTGTTCCATTCCTGTGAATGCAATATCTCTCGAACGCCTCGAGAAAATGTCTTCAAATTTGGGACACATGACCACTCGGACT
This sequence comes from Chromis chromis, assembly GCA_900302755.1. Taxonomy (NCBI): domain Eukaryota; kingdom Metazoa; phylum Chordata; class Actinopteri; family Pomacentridae; genus Chromis; species Chromis chromis. Next base: position 38,279 of record OMNN01018986.1, read on the forward strand.
CAAGGGTGCACTGATTCAATTTTGGTTGTCAAAAGTCAAAAGTTAAGCTCACTGTGGGCCCAGAAACATATGTCTGGCCAAGCATTTTTATGCAAATTATGACAAAATTTCAAGATAAAAAGCAAAATTCAGGAGCAGAAGGGGAAGTGTATATAAACCTCAACTTGACTGCTTGGTAAAGTGGTAATTCCAGCTGTATTTATATGAATTCAACAAACAAGAGTAAAGTGGCATATAAAGTGACTTTTTAAGTGACCTTGTCCAGAGACAGATGATTTCTCTCTTTTTTAGGGGACTAGTTCACTCTTAGTTACAACAAGAAGTGAAAATCAATTTTACAATAACAGTCTAACACAAGCAAACACTTTTACATACTTTGAGTCACTTGTGGCACTTAAATCACAGATAAAGCCTCTAAAGTCAGATTGCCTCAGTGTAATATTAACAATAATGTACGTACAAAACTTTTAATCTGTGGAATTCTTACGGCCATGTTGAAATTCATAAATTTTTCTCAGTGTTGACTGAAATATTTGATGTTTTTGTTGTCTTATCTGGCCCTTTGCCCGCTGTGATGTCTCACAGAGTGACTCAAAAAATGCACTGAACTGTATTTTTCAGCTGGAGTATTTTGGATTCTAGACAAACGAAAAACCTTTAGAGAATTCATCAGTTTTTGGAAGTCGTGGGACCTCGTTCTTTTCCTGCGGCTGTCGCTACAGCTTTCGAAAACTTCCCAGACTGAATATCTATCCTGGGAAATCTACTTGTGCATTTATAGGCATTAAGGTCAAGACAGCTGAGGTAACTTTGTTCTCTCTCTGTCTCTGTCTCTGTGTGTCTCTCTCTCTCTCTCTCTCTCTCTCTCTATATATATATATATATATATATATATATATATATATTATACATATACATATATATA
>OMNN01018989.1:0-20577 GCA_900302755.1 Chromis chromis
CTCTTACTGTAAGCAATCCCCGTGCTGAAGAATGGTCTGGCTCTCAAACTGATGTTTTATGATGGTTTATTTTCCTTTAACATTTGTACCAACACCGTCAACACCGTAAGAGCTAAGAAGAAAATAACAAAGGGAAATATCAATATACATGTATGTAAACAATGCCTATATAAATATTTATTTTAAACCAGAGAAATTACCATAAATTTTAACCTATTAATGCTATCATATATTTTACTATTTATCCTTTTAATGATGAATTAAAATTTGAATACAAAATAACAAATAAACATACCGCAATCAATTTATATGTCTCTCCTTTCATCTCAATCATGACATATATATATATATACATACACTACACATATACATAAAATTCATTTGACCTTATTTCGACCACTTATGCCCATATTTCTTACAGAAATAAAAACACACTGATCGCCTGAACAAGGGTACGGTTTTGCTACATACAAAGACAAAGCGGATATCCTAAAGTTAGCAACTACCGACATTACACTAAAAAGTAGTTTCACAACAGTATTATGTGAATACAAACCTTGTGCCTCAAACAGCAGGGTGCTTAAACAAATATACTACGGAAAAATGATCGTTTAAAAACCGTTATTTATGCCGTTTCCGAATGTCTTTTACAACGGCTTTATAACGTCTTTTCACTTAACTTCCTATTATTGTACTTCAAAATAAGAGCATCGGCAATTCCGACGGAAATCACAGGAAATATTAACAAACCGATGAAATTGGCTTCAAAATAAAATGGTAATCTAAAACAGATAATAGGGTTATTTACATGCATATTTTTCATTATTGTCTGACAGTTATGGACTGGAGCGTTGTTAGGCCTGGGCACATGAGGCTCTAACTCTGAATGTTTCATGAACAGCTAAAGATCTTTTTTGTTTGATTTGTTACAATTATTTTTTTTAATAGCCTTATATCTGTTCAGATGTCATTCTGGTGGTGCGTTAAAGCCCTCAAAAATAGTATGATATAGTACAGTATGGTACTATGGTACTAAAATTTGTGAAACCAACAATTTCCTATGTACACCTTTACATATCACTGTAAATATTTTTAAATACTGTGAATAATGTGAATTAATTGCACTTAGGTTGAATAATGAGTTGTGAAAGTATAAATCAACTCAGTTATTTGAACATGAAGCAAACAAGTTCAATAAACTTGATATTAAGTTGAATAAACTTCTCAGCTAGTCAATGGTTACAGACAGACTTGCTTTAGTTTTGTAACATTTAATCAATTTGTTCCTTATTTAACAATAAAAACTAACAGCTGGAGTTGCAGAAGCCATTTCTGCAAGACAGTACAAAAAAATCTACGAGCGTAGAAACTGAATTCAGTACTAACCTCTGTCATGGTTGGAACTGTATTGATTATATTGAAAAGAAACAACCATAACTTATTTAACATGTTTAAAAGACAACAACAAGTTTATACACTGTCTGTATTCCTACACTGCAATAAAACAAGAGTCTCCAGACAGTTCTAATTCTCTAACAATGCACCCTAGGAAGTCAGTTTATATGCTACTTTTGTTTCCAACTAAATTTAAGGTTTAAGGTTGAGTGAACTCTCAGCTGAACGTGTTTTTTAAGTTCTGAAGTGGCCTGAAAATAATGACATTTTAAATTCAATTACCTTGAAATTAGTAAAGTCCATATTTACATTAAGTAAGGTACAGAAGATGAGTGGATTTGACTAAACCCCTCTATAATGATTTACAGCTTAGCCATGTAAATAGGACTCATTTTAAGGCACACACTGTGACTGTGGCTAGCCTGCAGTCATTGTGTCATTAATGTGAACCATGGGCTGAGCATAGAAAGAAAGTGGGATAATTTTACTTTGTCCGGAGCATAGTGTCTCACGTTTTGAGAAATGGTGCAATAATCAGGTTAAAATTTAAAGACTGGTGAGCTGGCTAAAGCCACAGCATGTCAATATCCTAACAACTTTGGAAATAATCGATTAGGACAAAACGTTTGATTGTTACATGCAGCTTTAGTTTCTACTTGTGTGCACAAACAGTAATTGACTGGGGCTGAAATTGTCAATTTATAATGAATATAAATGAGTGTAGTGGCCAGTTTATATGCTGTACTTTAAAGTAACTGTTCACTTTCACCAAATACGTCAACAACAGTTCAGCATTTCATACAGATGCGTACAGATCTCGTTTTGTGCTCCTTGTATTCTTCGCTGCCCACAGACCTGACTCTCGGCTGTTGATCCTCTTGAAGGAATCGCGTGCCGTCTGCTGTGCATAAGCTTCACACCGAGCCCGGGGCCGCGCAGCTCGCTCCCAAAACCACCAGGAGCGAGGCTGACGCGCGTCCCCGCGCACGGGTCGAGGACGCAGCAGCTAAAGCTAAGCGGGCAGCGGGCTATCAGGCCCACAACGTTCACGGAATCCAGCGTCGTTCATTTTGTTCAGGCGGACCTCCGACCGGCAGGGATTAGAAACGTGCGAGATCATATGTGTGTGAAGGGGGAAAGGATAGCACAAGATGGTTCGGGAAACCAGACACCTTTGGGTGGGAAATTTACCCGAACATGTTCGAGAGGAGAAAATTGTGGAGCATTTTAAAAGGTAGGTTACGCAAGACGGAGCCCGTGTTTGCGGAGCAGCGCGCGCTAGGTGCAGTACAGCTAGTTAGTATCGGCTGGCTGCTATCAATGCTAACGCAGCTAACGTTAGCATTTTTAAGTTTTACCCGTCGGGGGATTTTTATGTGCTGCGTGTGCTATATTACTGCACGGCGGTGTTTGTTAAAGCAAAATACACGGAATAGAACCACTCGAGTGTGCATGCGTCTGATTTATGGTCTTTCGCTAACTTTTGCTAACGCCAAGAGGCAATTAGCTGGGTTTGCTAGCCGCCGAGCTTCCACCCAACCAACCATTTTGTGGGAAGTCGAGACGTTTTCGTGATCTGTACAAGCCAAAAGGCAGCTAACGTTAGCTGGACAGCGGGTCAAAACCAGCAGACGGCTCGTGTTATTTTAGCCGCTGGAAGCGTCTGACACTTCATGTTGTTTCTCTGCTCCACTGTGTTGGAGTAATAATGAAATGTAAAGAAGCCAAAATCAGCGAACCCACTGTGCTGATGACCAAATGTTAGCAAGTTGTTGAGCTGCTTGACGTCGGTTGCCATCACCAACGCTACTTAAACGAAGCTTAATGTTGTGGTTTGGTTCGTCAAGTTAAAAGTAAAAGGCAAACCACGTTTTGCTCGCGCTAGTGAGCCTGTATTTGCATTAAGAGATAGCCGACAGCGTAAAGTTGTATGCCTTCCAGGGTTTGCAGAAGTCATTTACAGCCATGTAACGCTATATGTCGTTATCATTTGCTACGCTGTGTAAAGACCACTCGACTAACTCGTCAATAAACTCATCTACAACGCACAAACATTACAGTCAGTGGGATCAGTTGCTGCATCTCATCACTAGTGGTCTGCTGTTAGCTGTATGTTGGAGCATAATGCTTTTTATAGTTGTTGCACACTGACATTTGACATGTGTTAGGTCCCACAGGGATGTTTGAGTAACTTTAGCACTTTGAAGCTTCTGTTTAGAAACCTCTATATTCCCAAGAGTACTCACAACACTAAGTGTAATCAGCCAGCATAATAACTGCAGACGTAGCAGAAAGTTAACTTCTGTTTTGTGACACTAAAAGAAATACACGTGGACATTGATTCATAATTTAGGGTGGATCACAAATGTTTGCTTTTAGCATCCGTGCCTCTCTGCTCTTGATTTACCATACTTTGGCACACAGAAAGACAGTTGCACATGTCCTGTTCTTTGCTGGTGTATATGTAATTTCCTCTTTGTTTTCATTGTAATTTCCTCTCAGGTATGGCCGTGTCGAGAGTGTTAAAGTTCTGCGAAAGCGAGGTTCAGAGGGGGGTGTTGCAGCCTTTGTGGATTTTGTGGATATCAAAAGTGCGCAGAAGGCTCACAATGCTGTCAACAAAATGGGAGACAGGGACCTTCGGACTGACTACAATGAGCCTGGGTCAGTCCCTAGTGCTGTTCGGGGCCTTGAAGACAGCTCCCCCTCAAGCAGTCGAGACGTTACAGGATTCTCTAGGGGAACAGTTGGTCCAGTGTTTGGCCCACCTGTGTCCCTTCACACCAGAGAGGGACGTTATGAACGGAGAATAGATGGGTAAGTGGACACGGCGTCCCCTTGAAATCCAGGGGAATCTAAGTATCAGATAGGTGTAAAACCTAAACACATAGCGGGGTTATTCGTGAGGGATTGATGCCTCATGGGGTTACACAAAGGTAATCTAGGGATCGTTCCACTTTCATCATAATTGACTCGCCTTGCCCATGGGATCTAAGTAAATTAACTACACATTATCATTTGGTAAGGTAACTATATTTCAAGGTTTGACATCTGGTTTGGATATTACATCTGTGAGGAATATCCTGGTGAGTTGTGGATTTATTACATTTTGTGGGAAACTACCTTGGGGAGCTTTTGGATATTTTTAAATAATTTTTTTCCTCCTAAACATGGGATCTAACCTTGATTTTTATGTGGAATCGCCTGAAGCTGGAAGTAAATCTCTATTATGAAGGATGCGCTTTTCTTTGAAGATCTACCCAGGTATATCATTACTTGAACCTTCCATCTTGGGTTGTCGTTTTTTTTCCTTGTGGCAGCAGCTGATGGGTGGACTACTTTTACCAATTTTTTTTTTTTACATCTGTGGATACACCCTTTTCTGGATTTAAGTTTTGACCAAGTGGATGGAAGAACTTTACAGTCGATACACATCGCAAGAGAGACTGACGTAGTGCACATGTCCCAGGTTATCTCGGTCATTATAGGATGAGATTAACTATATACCATAAACACTTTTTGTCCCAAATATGGAAGCTATACCAAGAACACTTTGCAAGAACACTGAGGATCCTGACAGCCAACCAGCAAAGTTTGTGGAGCTATTTTTGTTTTGGGGTTGATGGCCATGAAGACACATGAAGAATGCATAGTTGGGATGTAACCTCCTGGATGTAAGCAATATGATGCCCAATGCTGGATGTACTGACGTGGACTGTAGTTCGGATAGGTGTAGCTGCCATTCATTTGGATTACTCAAGTGTGGATGTAACTGTGTGAGATCTTCATGAGGAGAAGAATCGTCCAAGTGTGTCGGAGGAAGCTGAAGACAACTTTTTTTTAAGTAACCATAAAAACATGAAGCCTTCAAGTTAAAACACCCGATGGGATCCATAGATTGTGGATTTATTTCATGCCCTCAAACCCATGAGGATATTATATGATGAAATATGTACCTGAGAGTCTACCAGCTTGAGTGAACTTCACATTAACCAGTGGAATACATTTTTGACCAACAAGAAGCTTAACTTTTGGGACATACTCCTCCCTCATACTACAAGACAAGACTGGTCCAGCTGGATGTATTTTCCATTCGGGCTCCAACTCACTGAATAGTCAACCTGGAATGTGCTGAATACCCCGAAGTTCATCATCTTTTTTTTTTTTTAATTCATATTTATTTATTGAGGTTTTATGTTCCTATGTTTTTTCCACATGTCCTGAAATCCATAAAGAGGTCCATTTCTGTGGTTGTTTTGTTTTTTTTCCTTTTTTCCATCCAGTGAAGAGAATTAAGTAGCCTAACTGTGGATTATACATCAACAATCTACTGGCCTGGTGCTCACTATTCGAAGATAACGTGCAGTACAATTCAAGAGAACCGTTTTTGCTTAATTAGGTCAATTGATTTTTCCCCTTGGTTTTTCATTCGGGCTCTTCCATTCTGACCACCTAGATTTTATTTGGATTAGTTTCGGTAACTTCTTTTCTAAAAGGTTGGTATTGCTCTGCCCTCTGCATATTTTCTTTCTCTAACCTTCATTAGTGCTTTGTTTAATATTAGTTTTGCACTGCTTTTAGGGATAATTTGATGCAAGAGAGGAAAAATGTGAATATATGTGTAATATATATGTTTTATTTGTCATTTATACTTCTTATTGCAAGTGCCTTTTGTTGAGCATCACATACTGCAAAACAGTATTTACACATTAAACACATTGATCTAAACCCTGCATGGCATTTTCAGTTTTAGTCCCACAGAGGTCCTTGGTAGAAGAATTGTTCCCTTGAATACTGTATCATTTAGATATTTTATTTTTCTTACCAGCAGTAATTCATGAACAGTCAGCCCTTGAAATCAGATCCCCTGGACACCCTGAGGAGACAAAAGTGCTCAGTAATTTTTGTCTTTGCCAGTAAAAGTTTTTGAAAGAGTCTTAAAGCACTATTTGGGGCAGTGGTGGCGCAACAGGTTAAGTCCCTGGGCTACTGATCAGAAGGTCAGAGGATCGAACCCCCACTGCGCGGCCACTGTTGGGCCCTTGAGCAAGGCCCTTAACCCCTGACTGCTCCCCGGGCGCTGCACTGCGGCAGCCCACTGCTCCTAGTCTGTATAGTTAAGGTTAACTTTGAATAGGATGGGTTAAATGCAGAGAAGGAATTTCCCCAAGGGGATCAGTAAAGGTTAGATTATTTATTATTTATTTCACCATTGCTGAAATATGGCTGTATGAATCAATCTCACAGCTGAAACAAAGAAGCTTTCAGTGACTATAATATTGTTTTGGACAGCTTTGTTTCCCGTGACTGTTTATGAATTTACATGATTAAAAAAATGCTATTTGTTGGTAAGTCCTGTTGCTTCAAAAAATACAAGTTTAGGCAACTGACAGAGTTTTGAAGCGACACCAAAGTAATTTTTAGTGTTTATAGACAGTGCCAGTAGTTTGATAGTTTGTTTCTCAATATGTCTGATATTATTCACCTTGTATAAGTCAAATTGTTTGGCTTATTTGTCAAGTTGTGTGAAATTTGGTATTATTTTTCTATTGAGGGCTGATCTTCTAAAACCTCAGATTTTTTGCTGTGAAACTTTTTGCTAAAAAAGTTTTAAGGCAGTTCTACAACATGTGCTAGGGTTGGCAAACAGGAAAACCATAGAAGAGGCCAGTGTTTGGTTTTGAAGGCAACAAATCAAAAATTGACAAGAGAAAGAGCCGTAGATTCTGCAAAGGCAAGTATGTCAGGATCTTGACAATGAAAATACGGCGCTGCTCTTTATAGCCATGTTATGCTACTGAAATGGAAACCACATTTTATCTGGCCTGCCCTCAATTGTGTCTATGCTGTACTCGCCAGTTCTTACTAGAGTGCATTTTAAAGCCAGAAATGCTTGTTTGCCGGTTTTGTTTAGAATCATAATAACTCTTTCTTTCCTTCTGCTCTTAATTCACAGTAGTTCAGAAAGCCGTGATCGTGCATATGATCACAGCCCATATGGACACCATGACCGCAGTGGCACTTTCGACCGACAGCGTCACTACAACGCTGATTATTACCGTGATCGCTCTGTGTTTGCTGCTGCTGGCCCAGGGAGCAGTGCCATTGGGGGAAGCTTTGAGGCGACAGACCCACATTTTGACTCTAGAATTCGAGACCCTTTCACTCTTACTAATTCTACACGACGTGACCTGTACAGAGATGACAGAGGACGACGTGTTGATAGAACTTATCATCACCGTCGGAGTCGATCGTCTCATTCCTCACAGTCGAGGCACCCTTCCCCACAACGGACCACGGGGCAAACCCCCAAAACTCCTCATTCCCCTAAAAGAGCCCCTTTGTCCCCAGGGAGAGGCCCAAGATCTCGATCCCGCAGTAGATCTTCGAGCTCTGATTCTGTCAGCAGCACCAGCAGCACGGGCAGCGGAAGGTGTGACTTTTGTTTTGTTCAGGTTTATTCGATTTGACTGGATAAATACTTTCTGTCCAAGGACACAGCATCAGCGTTGGTTTATTTGTAAATACTTAACTGACTCACGTTGTTGTTTTTGTTAATGACAGTGATTCAAACAGCAGCTCAAGTGATGGATCTCGAGCACGTTCTGTTCAGTCGTCCGCTGCACATGCGCCTACTCAGTCCTCTATGGGGCTCGATTCTGAAGAGCCGCGTAGAAGCTTTGGAATTAAAGTGCAAAACTTACCAGTGCGCTCAACAGGTGAGTTTTTACATTTGACAGCCACTTGCTGGATCAACGCAACAGTTTTAACTTCTCAGGGCTATTAGCCATGTTCTGAAAGGGCTAGATTACATCATCTCGTGCATGAAATTGGTTTTTGCCTTAACTGGGTTACAAACTTGACATTAAAACACGCAGCATATGATGTAAAATTTTCAAATCAATCAATTGGGGGCAGAAGGTCAGATGATTGAATCCCACTGCGGCCACTGTTGGGCCCTTGAGCAAGGCCCTTAACTCCTGACTGCTCCTCGGGCACTGCACTGTGGCAGCCCACTGCTCCTGCTACTTGTATGTATAGTAGGATGGGTTAAATGCAGTAGTTGAATTTCCCCAAGGGGATAAATAAAGGTTCAGTTATTATTATTAATTATTATTATCAATGACCATGTTCATGAACCTAGATTCAGACTTAGTTTTCTTCTGTTTGAATACACAGAGCTTACCTCGCTGTAATGAAATGACCTTTCATGGACTTACGTGTTTGCTGGAGAACATTATCCAAAATGGTGACTATAGAGATTGATGACCTTAATTACGGTTGTAATTCACATGGCACATTGTGTACAACAGAGGTCTCCAATCCTGTGCAACTAAATGCCAAAAAAATCTAATAATCTAAAATTATGTTCTTGACATGTTTTTCCCTTCTTCATTTTGACACAGTTGCTTCTTTATACACACATATGCTTTGCTGTTTAGTGTCTTGTAACCATTCATTTTGGATGTGAGCCCACTGGTATACAGGTCACACTGCATCTAATATTTCCATAGTTGTTCTCTTGCCAGTATGCTCCTGTAATCATACCAAAGGCTCCCAGACCACAATCTTGTCTGTAGCTTCCCAATAAAAGTCAGGAGTTTCTAGATTTTTAACTTTACCAACTGAATGTAAACCAGTAGTGCTGTAATTTTGTAAATAGTGCTGCCTTTCACATTAGCCTGATTTATGTATGCCTGTAAAAATGAAAAAATCAAGACCTAAAGCAGTGTTTACAGTGTAACTGTCTGAAATAGGTTTAATTAACTGATTTAAAAACATTGCTACTTCATCCCTTTCCTTCACAATTAATCAGTCACAACACAAAAAAAATATATTTATATTTTCACTTAATTGAGCAGTGGACTAATAATAATCCATTTTTCCTGTGCAGATACAAGTTTAAAAGACGGACTCTTCCATGAATTTAAGAAACATGGAAAAGTGACCTCAGTGCAGATCCATGGAGCATCAGAGGACCGCTATGGTTTGGTGTTCTTCAGACAGCAAGAAGATCAAGAAAAAGCCCTTACTGTCTCCAAAGGAAAGCTGTTCTTTGGCATGCTTATTGAAGTCACTGCCTGGAGTGGACCTGGTAAGTGATGACTAACAAAACAGTGTTTATTGTGATAAATACGGCACTGGTGCAGACACAGTAATTCCCAAGGAGTAATTTTCCAAAACTCTGTGCTGACGGTGGAGACTATTTGTGCTTTCCATTATACATATTACCATGCTATATAGTATGTGAGTAAAGCATTTATTGTGTCCAGATACACACTATGTCAAATGTAATATTCCAAAACTACTAGGATGCTCGACTGCATCTGGTCAGATTTTGCAATCTGCACGCCAAAATGCTTTTCATGCAAATCTTTGCGCAGTAATGTCACGTTGTCCTGTACGAGTAGAAACAAGCTAGAGATGCTGAGACTGTACAGACATATGACAGCTTATTTTGCACTACAGACAAACTTAAAGCGTGTTATTATAACTATTAAATTGTATGCCCCAATTATACGTATACTGCATGAAACAGTTTGTACTTTGTAAGTGCAGCTGTACTCAAGTAGCATGTCAGTAGTATTAATGATTTAAATTAACCGCCTCCCTCCTTTTAGAAACGGAGAGTGAAAATGAGTTCAGGCCCTTGGACGGGAGGATAGATGAGTTCCACCCAAAGGCCACAAGGACACTGTTTATAGGGAACCTTGAGAAGACCACCAGTTACCAACAGCTCCTTGACATTTTCCAGCGATTTGGTGAAATTGTGGTAAGCTACCATCTGATGGTATACTGTACAAGTAAATGTGCATATTCTACATTTACCATTCTCTGATTGCTCTATCTTTTCTCCTCAAGGACATTGACATCAAGAAAGTAAATGGAGTTCCCCAGTATGCCTTTGTCCAGTATTCTGATATTGCCAGTGTTTGCAAGGCCATAAAGAAGATGGATGGCGAGTATCTGGGGAGCAACAGACTAAAGGTAGTGTTTTTACAGTAAACAAATGGTACATTTCTGGTCTCTGTATGTTTTCAATCCAATGTGCAGTATTCTGTGTGTATAATAAGCATGTTGCTGTCTTTCTCCTTGAAGCTTGGTTTTGGGAAGAGCATGCCCACAACGTGTGTGTGGCTTGATGGTTTGGCAACCAATATTACAGAGCAGTACCTCACGCGGCATTTCTGCCGCTACGGACATGTAGTTAAGGTAAGGTGTTCTATTTTTGGTCTTGCTTAAGATTTTTAGTGTTTTTTTTTGTTCAAAACTTTAAATATTATTTTGTCTGTTTTTAGGTTGTGTTTGATAGATTGAAAGGGATGGCCCTCATCTTGTACAACAACACAGATTTTGCTCAGGCAGCTGTGAGGGAGACCAAAGGCTGGAAGATTGGTGGCAATAAAATAAAGGTAAAAAATGAAAGTGAAATGTAAATTGATGACTTGATTAGTAAAATGCAATACTTGTGTGTGCTTATTTAATTTGTATGTATATTTGTGATAGGTGGATTTTGCAAGCCAAGAGAGTCAGATGGCATTCTACCGATCTATGCAGGCATCTGGGCAAGACATTAGAGACTTCTATGAAATTCCTCCAGAACGACGGTAAATTCCCCATTTTGTTAATTGCATACAGTTTTTTCTTTTTATTTATATGTGTTTTTAAAAACATGAAATTTACCCTGAGAAAAAATGTCTGACGTTAGGTGCCAAGTACGTACTTTCTCTGAATGGGAAAATGATGAATTATTTGTAGGTTCGCAATTTTTTTTACTATTCTTTCTATTTACTCTACAGGGAGGAGCGCAGACCTCCATATCATGAATTCACAGCAGAAAGGGCTTACTATGAGAATATACGAACACCTGGCCTGTATCCAGAGGATGCTCGAAGAGACTATGCTGCACGCAGCAGAGAGCGCTTTCCTGAACTAGAACACTATCAGGGGGATCATTTTGACCCACGCTATCATGAAGACCCAAGAGACTACAGAGACTATAGAGACCCCTTTGAACAAGACATAAGAAAATACACATATATTCAAAGGGAGCGAGAAAGAGAGCGAGAGCGTTTCGAGGCTGATCGTAGCAGATGGAGCCCTTCCCATCCAAGGCGACCTATCACTCCCACAGTATCGCCTTCACCATCCGACCGTGCTCCCAGAGACCCAGAACGACGGGTTTACAGCCAGTCCTCTGAGAGAAGTGGTAGCGTGAGCTCAGTGTCACCACCACATTTTGACAAATCTGAAAAGACCCTGCCAGAACATGCAACAAAGAGCGAGAAGAGCAGTCAACCAGATCGTGTAGCAGGGGCCGAGAAAACCAAACGCGCAAAGCGGAAAGAGAAAGGTGACAAAGACAAAGCTGAAAAGATTAAATCGAGGAAAGCAAAGGGGCAATCCCCATCCAACCCACTACCGGAAACAGATTTGGAGGCTAGTTTTGATGGAGGGTCGGGAAGAGGGAGAGGATCAGACCAAGATGTTCACGAGAGACAGAAATGTAAGGGGGATGTTGATACTCTTACTGGAAATCCATTGGCAACTTCTCATCAGGATTCTGTAAAGAGTGAAAGATCTGAATTGAGTAAAGGTGATACTTCAGACTTGGATGGGAGAAATCGGCTCAAGAAACATCTGAAGTCAGATGCTGGAAATGATGGGAAAGATTCATCAGTGGATTCAGATCGCCTTGCTGCAAGAAAAAGGCGCTTTGCAGATTCTGGCGGAAGGACTGTTCGTCAGAAGAGAGGCAGGCATGAGGAGGAGGATGGTACGCAGTCTTCTGACTTTGGTGTCGGTGCTGCATATTTGAAAGAATCAGACATTGACAAACACAAAGATTCACAGCGGAGAGAATCAAGACTCAAAAGTGATAAAAGCGGCCCTCAAAAGGATGGTCAAGAGGACATTAGAGGACAAAGAGAAAAATCGGAGGGATCTTTGGACCCACTGGAGTCAAAACGACACCCAGGGCACACTTCATCCAGACGATTTTCACAAGAGGGCATTACAGATCAAAGCAGCACAAGAGATCAAGACCACCATGCTGCTTTCAAATTTGGTCAGAATGCTGAAACTAACAAAAGTGCCAAGAACAAGGAAGACCACGTTGACATTGACCTCTCTCAGAGTTACAGAAAGCAGATGGAGCAAAATAGACGTTTGCACCAGCAGCAACAGCAGCGCGAGTCTGACAAACTTGACAAACCAGGAAGTCCCCAAGGAAGTGAAACGGAAGACTTGGAACATCGTAGTCTTGTGCATGAAGTGGGTAAGCCACCTGAGGATGTCACAGATAATTTTCCATCTCACAAGTTAAAGAAACTAGACCAGTTTGACACAGACTCGGGGATAAAGAGAGAACGTGTCTACAGGAGCTTTAGACAAAAAAGTGAAGATCCTGACTGGAACAACGCCTCCTCTCCAGGACATCAGCACTTCTCTCACCATGTAGATGAGGATTTTGTGGATGCTTCTCACAAAGAGTTGAGTAGAAATGATGAAAAAATTCACCCGGATCTGGAACTGTTGGTCAAAAAGACACCTAACGCACAGCTAAACAAGACAAACACTCCTTTACTTACTGTGGAAGAGGAGCAGCAGAAGAGATGGGAGATGAGAGTTAAACAAGACTTGTTACCTGACCTGAACTTTTCCAGAAGTCTGAGTAAGAACATTCACAATCGCAAGCGTTTGGAATATGGTATATGGCCTGACTTGGAACCCGGGGAAGTACGATCTGACTCTGAAGAGGACAGAGAGAATAAACCCCACTCTCCTGTACCCTCCACATCCATGCCTTTTCCCGAAAGACCAAGACCTGACAGGTTTTCAGACCCCAAACTAGCACATCTGGAAAGGAACAAATTCTACTCCTTTGCACAGGACCAGACCATCACACCTGATACAAAGGCTCTGCTTGAGCGGGCAAAATCTCTCTCATCCTCCAGAGAAGATAACTGGTCATTTTTAGATTACGATTCTCATTTCGCAAGTTTCCGCAACAGAAAAGACACTGAAAAAGTAGTATCAGCACCACGACCTACACCTTCCTGGTACATGAAAAAGAAAAAGATTCGTAGCGGATCGGAGGACAAACTTGATGACAGAAAAGAGGAGCCGAAGCCAGAGGAACCGGAACGCAGGGAATTATTTGCCTCCCGCTTCCTTCATAGCCCCGTCTTTGAGCTGGACTCTAGAAGACTTCAACACCTGGAACGCAAACATGAGGAACCTGAGCATAACCAACAGTCTGCTCAGCAAGGGTCAGCAGATGGTGAACTTGATTCAGGGCCAGTTGTCCTTTTCCATAGTCGTTTTTTGGAACTCACACGACTACAGCAACAGAAAAATAAAACTCAGCAGCCACCAGAGGCAAAGGGAGATGCAATGCTCACAGATGAAAATAAAGTACCTGAAAAAGTACCTGTTCAAGAACAACAAGCTGTACAGTTACCTGAAACAGCAGAATCTATCATGGAGCCAGAAATTAAACCCATCAGTCCTGCTGAAGAACTGATTCCTGAACCCCGACTTACACCTATTCCTGTCATCCAATCTGTGGTCAAGGACTTTCCTCCATCAGAAGAGAAATGCGTTCCACTAAACCCAGCTCCTGATCTAAATCCCCCAGTGACTTTTGTAAAGGAAGAGGCAAAAGAAATTGAACATGTTGTGCCCATGTACCACCCACCAGCTGAGACAACATCAGATCCTGAACCTGCACCTGTAGCAGCATCTGAACCCACCTATTCAGTAAATAGATGTAAACTTTCTCCATCTGAAGGGAAGGCGGATGTTGTTACTGAGGATGTAAAACCTCCAGTCACAGAACAACCAGGCCGCTGTGATTCTCATGATGAGTTTGTTAGCAGTTCAGAACCAGAGCTGGATCCTGAGACAACGCAACCATCAGTGCCTGAAGCCAGTAGTCCAGTACCACCGAGTTTTGTAGAGCAGGTGGATGTAGTCAAGAAAGAGAATTCAACTTGTAAAGCAGGAGAAGAGCCTGAAGGGGAGAAGAAACTTGTGGTTAGTAAAGTGCAGATGCCTAGTGACAATGACACAAATGACGAGCCAATCTCATCTCAGAAAGAGAACAAAACAAAAGAAATTAAAAATAAAAAGTGCAAACAATCCCCTGCTCAAGTTGCTCCAGTTCCAGCAGTGTCTGCCCCTGGTTCTGAGAAACCAGCTACCCGCAAAAGTGAGCGCATTGACAAAGAGAAGCTAAAACGTGGCTCGTCTCCAAGAGCTGAATCAAAGTCCACAGGAAAATCTCCTATTCATGGATCAGATCCTGATACATCAGAGCAGGGCATATCATTAGGCAGAGCACGGCGAAGAAATGTTAAATCTGTCTATGCCACCCCTGTTGAAGATGATGCACCAGTTCGCTCTGGAAAGGACATTACAGAGTCTCCACGTTCTGCGCGAAAGCGAGGTACAGAAAAAGATGCCACACAGCAAAACACTGAGCCGGATCCGCCTACTCCAGCTCCTGTAGCTAAACGGGGCCGTCCTCCAAAGAATCGCAAACAAGGTGATGAGAGTTCAAACACTAAAGTAGACAAATCTAAAATGGACAATAAGGACACAGATTCAAATGAATCAGAAAGTGGTGATCGAATTCCAAGAGTGTCAAAAGGGAAAACATCTCCTCACATCACAAAAGGTTCATCAAATCAGGTGTCCACAGCTGTAGGATCTGCATCAACTAGGAAGGGGGACAAAACTGAGACAGCTGATGAAGATGATCAGGAAATGGATTTTGCAGATGAAGATTCCTTGGCTTTGCAAGATTCATCAACTTCATGTAAAGATCCATCAGTAAAAACTGACCAAAAGAAAGAGGAAAAAGACAAACAAGGTACAGAACAAGGAAAAGAGAAAGATGTTATCAATGAAAAAGCAAGTGAGGGTAAATCAAATGGGAAAGAGACTGATTCCTTGGTCTTAGAAGAAAAACCCACCTTGGAAAAAGACAGGATTGTTCGGGGAAAAACCAAGTCAATGAGGACGCCCAAGTCTCCTGTCCTTAAGAACCTCAAAATCAAACTGAATGTCACCGAGGTGAAAGATTTCCTTCAGTTGGGGGATGATGAAGGAATTGGGAATCAAGATGATGCATCAAAAAAGTTGAGACCTAGTGACCACAGTGATCATGTTTCAAAGTGCACTGATGTAGACAAAGGAGGCTCCAACAATGAAGAGAAGGAAAATTCTGCTTTGGAAACATCCAAAAGCTTAATTTCACAGGAGCTGGAATTGGAGCAGGCTGTAGAGAACATTGCCAAACTCACAGATCCGACTTTTCCAGCAGAACTACCAACACCACCTGTTCCACATACAGATGTAAAAAGTGACCCAGAGGAAGAAAAACCTTCTAATCCTGCAAGCGAGACAGAACTCATGGCTGCCATTGACTCAATAACAGCAGAGGATGCGGGTGTACCCTTAACTCCAGCACCTCCTCTGAGCGCAGAGATGAGTTCAGAACCTGAGATGCAAGACTTCATTCCACCTGTGAAGGAAGATGAACCTGACACAAATACATCTGCTGTTCAGGAGGAACCGATCTTACCACTCAAAAAGGGCATCAAGGGAAGACCAAAAACACCTAAACGTCCTAAAGCCCAAAAGCAAGTGAGAAAAGATTTAAAGGAGGATTTAAAGGATGGACATTCAGTAAGTGAGGAACTTGCAGCTCCTGATGTAAAGATTGTTTCTGAGACACCTCCACCAGCGGCAACTGCTGCGGTTATTACTCCCACTACTTGGAAGCAGGACCTGGAGCTTTCAGCTGTCAAGGCTACAGATGTAAACGCAGAGTCAGAGTCATCTTCTGAAGAACAGATTCAACATCCTAAGTCTGTTTACCCCCTGTCTAAGAGTCCAATATGCCCGAAGCCTCAACAGTTGCCACCTGAGTGCATCTCCCCTTCTTTGTCTCCACTGGCTAACAGGCCAAATATCAGACCTGTTCCAACAAGTAGAATTCCTGTTTCTCCACCAGATTGGTGCCACCAGTCTAAAGATGCAGGCATTTCGTCTTCACCTGTCATGCCGTTAACAGCCAAGGAAAACCAGCCTTTGCCCTCAGATTCTGAAAACATGGATATTGACCATGGCACAAGTGACTTGAGACAGATTCTTATGAAACACAAAACTATTTCCCTGCCAGGCAGCAGTTCTGTCTCTAGTAATCTGTCCAACCTTCGAGATCAGAACCCACCTGAGAGTAATGCTCAGCTCACAGCTGTTGTGCCAAATAGGTCGCCACTCCCTGATAGTAAAATGCCAGCTCATCCAGCCCTGCCTATTGTTCGACCTCCAGCCTCACTGACATCTCCCGAGACAAAGTCTGTTATCTCTGTTATTGCATCCACTGCAACCTCTGTTATCAGTCGTGTTTGCAACACTCCTGAGCAAGAGGACAAAGTGAACATGAACATTGGTAATCCCTGTGTGGACATGGCTCTACCCAAACAAACATACAGGCCCAGCAAAGACGAGACTGGATCATACCATGGGCCATCTGTTGGTGACGAGGGGGGCAGTGGGGCACGCTTCATTGTTGAGAGCCCCACTCTTGGTACTGGATCTTGCTTAGGTCTGAGAGTAAATACATCTGAAGGAGTGGTAGTATTGAGTCACTCTGGCCAGAAAACAGAGGGACCTCAGCGGATTAGTGCAAAGATAAGTCAAATCCCACAAGCATCAGTAGGTGATATGGAATCTCAGCAACTAGTGTCCATGCCCCAGATTAAACAGGAAATGTATGGTCACTCTCAGTCAGGACTTCAAAAGGGGCCTTCATCGCAAACAGATCACGGGCATCCTGGGAAGCTACAGTCAGCTCTGTCTTCTATTAAACAAGAGAGTGCTGGGTTGGAAAAGATGGATTCTGCTTATGGAACGGGACCTCAAGGAGTAGTTAAGCGTCTCACACAGGGTAACCAGCAAGTAATGAGTTACCATCAAGACTACCTGCCATTAAAACATCAAAAGAAAATGGACAGTGTTGATCCTCATGGTACAGATGGAGCTAAACCACCTTGGACCTCTGCTGTAAGCCCGGCAATAAGCCCTCATTTGCCCTCTCCGCCTGGAAACCATGTAGGTTTTGTTACAGCACCTGGAGACAGACCCCCTTCACATCTCAGTGCGGTCAAACAGGAACCAAGATCCCCACGCAAATCAGGCCATCCACACTCTCCGTTTACTAAAGTGTCCTCACCCATAGGCTCCTCATCACCCAAGGGCATTCCAGTGATGTTATCCACTGGCCTTCCTGCCATGCAACAGTTTATTACTGGTGTGCATCATCCAGAGCAGTCGGTTATCATGCCGCCTCACAGTGTGCCTGGAGGCTTGGGGAGGATGTCTCCTCATTGTGTCACCCAGTCAATTCCAGTGGGGCATCTTGTCCAAGGAGATGTAAGGGTCAATACTCCACCTCTCTCTGTGATGAGCTACGGGATGCATAGTGACTCTCTTGCCTCTCCCTGGTCTGGTCCCATGCAGCCACGGCCTACCTCACCCCAGGCTGTTGGCAGAGACAAGGTTCTCAAGGTAAACCCTGGTTCTTTGAGGGGTCATGAGGGGGAACAGGAAGAATCCAGACACTTCCACCAGACAGGAAGACCATCTGCTGCACAACTAAAACTGGAGACTCTGCAGTCAGATCCTCGTGGGACTTTGCGAAGTAATGTCCAGTTGGAAACGTACATGGCACAGAGAGATATGCGTGTGCTCATGCACCAACAGGGGGAGCGTTCGACCACAGACCCTCATTCTGGACACATTCAAGAGACTCTTCCCCCATCCTTGTCTCCAAGAGCACATGTGCTGCCTAAAGTTGTGTCTGAGAAGGATCTAACAAAGTCATTAGAAGCTAAGAGGCCGCACTCCCCTCTTCCCAAGGATGGAATGATGGGGATCAGGCAATCTGGGCCAGCAATGGCGTCTCCCCAGAGAGTTCCGCTAATGCCACCAGGACCAAGTGGCTCATTTTCAGAGTACTCAGGGATGTACTCCAACCCAAGAGCCATCCATTCTCAGATACCAGAGACGTCTCCAGTTGGACATGTCACACCAACTATGGTGAGTTTACTGCACTTAACATGGCAGTTTAATATATACACACATAAAACTGATGCTTCATCTTTGGCTTTAAACCTGCATTCATTATATCCATTTCATTGATGTCACTTGCATTGTAATCAGTTTGTCTAATGTCAGAGGGGTTGAAGTCTACTATTTAATCAGTACTAACTCTGTTTCAACAAAAACTGAACATTAAAGCCTTCATAAAGGAAGGATTTATTGCAGGGTGTAGATTTAGACATTAGTTTTTAGCTAGGTGCACCTCCCAAACGGTCAGAGTGTAATAGCTGGTGTCTGTTAGTATCTTTCTGAATCTGCTTCTGACACAATGCACTGTTTTCTCGACGATGTAGGGTGCAGACCTCCAGACAAAACCAGATGGCAAGATGACGCAGCCTGTTAATATGGTGCAGTTGCTCACGGTAAGACAAAACTCCCCACAGTTCAAGATGTGTTCAGGGTTGTTGGTTGAAATAAGAGCTGGTTTTGTCTGACTCGCTTGTCTTTCATTTTGTCACATATTTAAACAGAAATACCCCATTGTGTGGCAAGGCCTGCTGGCGCTGAAGAATGACACAGCTGCAGTCCAGTTGCATTTCGTCTGCGGCAACAAAGCTTTGGCTCATCGATCTCTGCCTCTACAAGAAGGAGGCGCACTGCTGAGGATTGTGCAGAGAATGAGACTAGAGGCCTCACAACTGGAGAGCGTAGCCAGAAGAATGACAGTATGTGTCTTTTGTCCCAATCCTGCTAAGTCATTTACTGTTTCATTAAATTTAGTCCGCTAACATCATTTACCTTTTCCCCTCCGCAGGGAGACAGTGACTACTGTCTTCTCCTTGCTCTGCCATGTGGACGAGATCAAGACGACGTCCTAAACCAGACTCAAGCTCTTAAGGCAGCGTTCATTAACTACTTGCAGACAAAGTTGGCTGCTGGTATCATCAATATCCCCAACCCAGGTTCCAATCAGGTGAGACATGACTTTTAGCATGTGTGCTTATTTATTGGCTTGATAAAAAATCCAATTAACTGATGGAACTTACAGAGAGAGTCTGTAGCCTTATTTATGCAGCAGATCTGGACATTTACACTGATGGAGAAAGCACAGATGTTTGGGTTATTCACGGTTACAGGATGCAGTAGCCTGTAAGGATGTGGAAGTTACAAATTCACAACTGATTTTACATTTCTCTGGCTTCGGCAAAAGGTGGTGTTAGCATAGAGCTTCTTTCTGACCTCTAATTAATCGACGACTCCACATAGAACATTTATATTCACACAGTAGAATCTAAATGTTCTATGTGGAGTCGTCGATTAACCCTCTGAACCTCAAGCGTTCTCTGGCCATTTTTTGCTCCTTTTTTTTTCTCGCCATGGCCTAAAAGTGATGTCAATACAATATCACAGTTTTTTAGGTCTGTAATTAAGTTGAAAACCTGACAGTTCCCTGAGAAAACCCCTTTTACAGTTTCTGGCCCCGATAAATGCTATAACTTATTATTATAATATTATTTTTAACCCTTTAAGACCTACGGGAGCGCCGGCGCTGCAATTTGCGTATCTATTGTTCAATGCGGTAGAATTGCAACCAAATAAGATAGAGCGATAATTCTTTTTGCATATAAAACCCGAGGAGTTACACTTTCATATGACGCATCCAACGTGTCCCAGAGCGCTGTTTCCTTCCACTGATGTGTTGCAGAAATCCAGTGCAAAGCGCCACAACAAAAACATCATAATCTAGACCGTGGGTTTCACATCGCTAAGTTCCTACGTCGGAATACACTTCATCACATTGTGAGCATCAACTATCACGTGGTTCCAGACCCTCACCACACACTCCCTACACTCTCCCACACCCCCACACACATATATATAGAACCGCAAAAACCCGTTCCTCTGTGTGTTATCGTGGACAGTCATAAGTCCTATCACAGCTCTACTGGTGCTATTGAAGTGTAATGTTCGACTTTGAACTGTGCACCATTGATGTATATAGTGTATATGTATATATATATATATATATATATATATATATATATATATATATATTTTTTATCTTTT